>WSYH01010865.1:0-22137 GCA_036426205.1 Ascaphus truei
CTCAATGCACTCGGGCAGAAAACAGTCACAAACCTCAATACACCCGGGTATACCCGAATTCGTGGGACTAGCCGAGCTCGAATAAAGTGTGTCGCCAGTGTATATGATATATAATGCTATAGAATTCCAGGACGATTAGAGAGCAACTGTCTGTGAAATCTATGACTATATCATTGACAACTACCAATTCTACAAAGGAGCAACTAACCAACACAGATGGCAAAATTCCATTCGACACAACAGTGTAAGAGTTCGAGTCCAGGCTTTGGTTGGAACCTGCCCTTACCTGACTGCTGTGGACATTTTGATTACTGGCAGCCTGCTATTTTGTCAGCACCTGTTTAAGGGCTTAAATAGCAGCCCGTGACTTCCAGCCCCTGCCTGAGTATTGTATATGTTTCCCTTTGTTCCTGGATGCCTTGGGCTCTAGTTCCTGAACCTTCTAGTTCCTTAGCCTTCCGTGTGGCTTGCCTATCCCTGTGGCTTCTCTGTGCCAGGGCGCAGCCTGTTGCTGTGGCTTGCCTATCCCTGTGGCTTCCCTGTTCCAGAGGCTAGACTGTTGCTATGACTTGACTGTCCCTGTGGCTTTCTTGTTCATTTGGAATTCTTGTTGCTGACCCCAGACCGTGACCCCGACCTCGCTGCCTGCTGCCTGCCCTGACCCTTTGCCTGTTGCTTGGATTCTGCACCACTGCCACCAGACCTGACCTCCTGCCTTCTTACCGACTATGGATACTTTTACAGGACTCTGTCCGGTTCATTTGCATTCCTACCTCAGCCCTGCGGGTCCACTTCCTGATTGGAGATGGACACCGTCACACACAGTACCACGTCATGGACAGAGGTTCTGTTGCTGGGAAGTACACGAATAATCGAGTTTCACATAGCGGGGTTTCCTACAGCACAGTGCCTCATACATTATGATTATCAAGCCGGAGCAAACTAATATGGGAACGTGCAAAACTTCCGGCCCCAATACCAGTGTGCAGAGGAATACATTAGCCAAACTCTGTACATGGCTCAGCCCCTGTACCGGGCAGAAAACGAGGAGTACGAACAAAGCAAAGCTGGAAATGAGATTTATATGTATCAGAACCCCATGATTGACTCCACCATGTACGTAAAGGATATGCTTGCCATAAACAAAGGATACCAGCAAGGACATGTTTCAGTTATCTAATACAGGTAAATATGATTTAATACGACTTTACATACATTATTGTCGAGTACTTCAGGAAATCTGAGAGCATCATCTGCATACCATATATTACACATGCGCTAAACTACACAGACCTGCTGATGCCTACCATAGATAAGGATCAAACAATCATATGTTTAAAGCTGCAGTTCAAGCTATCGATGTCGTGGGCGTCATGTGACGTGGGTACGTGGTCATTTGACACCGCGGACTCATCACTATGAGAAGATGCAGGAAGCCGCCCAGCTCCCGGGCATGCGCAAGATAGCTTGCTTGCTCACATTATAATGGCGGCCCTGAGACACGCCCAGAGCCAGGTATAGATGAGCCGCAGTTTATACCAGCAATTATAATGCTAATGTTCTTTAATAGCGTGGATCTCTTTAAGCATTTGTTTACCTTTTGCGTTACCCTGTATTATGAAAACAAAGTTTGAGCGGACGCTTGCTTCAAGCAGCATATTTATTATTGTGCAATCTTTTTCTATGATTTTTGTTTAATTGAGAACTCAACTTTTTACATGTACAGCCCTATGACGTGAAAGTGTCTAAAATGTACAGTATGTCACCATTGAGGCCGTATGTCAACTCTGTCCTCTTTATAGGTTTAAGCTGCAGTTCACGCTGGCATATTTATTTTTAAGTATAATGATTGTAACATGTAGCTGGTCCTTGTGATCAATTTGATCGCTACCCAGATATTTTCTGATGTACTATTTAGGTCCATATACATTAAGATTCAGTATAGAGTGCAATTATTGGGGTACTTTGGATCTTCCGATCAATTTCTTACATTTATTTTAAGAAAATTATTTATTTCAATTGAATATGTACATCAATACAATCGAGACACTGACAAGTGATTAGGTATATTGCAGATCTATCCATTGTCCTGTAATTGATCGCTTTGTCCGGTGTTATTTTATTAAAGGTGCAGTTCAAGCAATATCCTACATGTGTGTTATTTGTAATAAATCAGTTCGGTACAATGAGAAAATACTTGTAGCATTAAACCAAATGTATTGTATTTTATTTTTAAACACGTTTTTAATGTTTTTAATGTACAAAGCTTTTTTTCGCTATAGAAAACATAAAAAATTTTCCAACCCTTTCCACTTCTCTCTAGCAGTGGTAGACCAGGCAGTTACTAGATATAATATTATTGGTACACTGCTAGAGAGAGGACATACCCCAAGGACCAGAGCCTGTGAGAAGGGGGTGGGATATTCCATAAACAATTTGTAAAAACAAAATGCATGTAAAATGAGAATAACTAAATAATGTTATTTAATATCTTTATAATAATGTATTTATTTTTAAATAATACAAGTATTTAGTCATAGTACACAACTGATTATTATTTTAAAAAAAAAAACAGACAGAGAGAGCTGCCTCTCCCTGTACATATCTCGCCAGCAATCACAAGATTTTTATATAAATTGTAAAACTAGTGTAGATGAGCATGGGGTCTCCGGAGAAAAACCAAGTTGATTTCATGTCCGGGGAACCCCTGCTTCCCGAGATACAGGCCCCGTCATGGGGTGCCGGTATCTCCTATGCATTTAAATGTCCTGCGTCACGTGACCGTGGTAATAAAATGCATAGGAGATACTGGCACCCCATACCGGGGCCTATATCTCAGGAAACAGGGGGTCCCATGACATGAAATCAAGGCGCTTCAGCTCCGGAGACCCCTGCTCATCTACATTAGTACAGTATTAAGATTTAGATTAAAACAGCTTTATTACCTTACCGCAAACGTAACACTACCGACACACTTTATTAAAGTGTGGCCGGTACCGCAAGCCGGGAGATTTCCCGGCTTGCTAGTGGCCGCCCCTCGGCGTGGTCACGCGTCTTCGGGAGCCTGCGCCCCCTGCACGCGCGTCCAGGGCTCCCCGAGGGAGCCCTGGTGTCCCGCAATCGCGGGACGGCGGCAGGGGGTTCCGGGGGACCCGGAGGACCCGGCAGCGGTAGGGAGAGCGCCCCGATCGGAGGGCGCTCTTCCGCTGCTTCGGCGCGCGCCCGTCACCCTCGGGCGCGCGCCAGGCTACTGCTGCGGCCAAGAACGGGCAAATGCTCGAATAAACTTGGCCGCAGCAGTAATGAAGGGGGTTAAATCCACCCGCAACCCCCCCGCAATTCCTAAAAACCCACCAAGGGCCAAATACTACCTTCACCCACCCCCACTGCCCACAATAAACTTGCCACTGGTAGTTAACCCCTTCATTGCCTTAGCGGTTAGCAGCTAAGGTAATGAAGTTGCCTGTAAATGCATTTTTATTGCATGAGATTCATGCCAAAGGTTATGAAGGGGTTAAATCCACCCGCAACCCCCCCGCAATTTCAGTACCTTAGTGTGTAAGGGTAAAACAAGGGGATACTGATTACAAAAACAAAGTGTGATGAAAATCAAAGAGACAGGATAGATGTGTTATAAACCACTACATTGCAGGATAGAAGCCCAAATGTACTAACAGGTGCTAGACTTTAGTAAATTAATGGGAGTTAAGGCTTGCGAAAGCTAAGCCCCAAAAGTGTGTATGAGTCAGAGAGAGTAATTAAGTGTATTTAGTGTAAGTAAGGCATAGTTATTAGTATGTTGGGTCTTTCATAATGTGCCAATAAAAAAATTCTATATACTGTACCTAATTTCCTCAATGGTCTTCAAACATAATTTGTACTGGTAGCCAAAAAAACAATAGTGTCCCAGTATCAGGGCGACAGAGCATAAACAGGCTGGGTATAAATCTTTATCTTAATGTCTTTTAATGTCCTCTGGTGTGAGCCAGAATGAAAAAAAGGGGTTAACCGGCGCCAAAAAAGGGGTAAATACTAGACCAATGGAAGGTGTAACAGTCCAAATACAGTCCTTGGGATGATGAATTGTGATGATTCTCCCCTCAGCAGTGTATATGTGGAAAAAGAAGAAAACAGATAATAGTGCAGTAAATCAACACAGGAGGGGATACATAGATACTGACAATACGAAACATACAAGACATACAAACATAAAACACTAGCACGGCCTAAATATTAATAAAAAGCAAATTTATTGTGGTGTGGAAGGTGCATGAACCGCATCCGGAGGGGTAAAATTACAACCCTACTCACAAGATGCTGGATGGGTAAAAGCAACGAATTGATGCGTGCAGCTGGGCTCTCAAGATGGCGACCGGAGCACTTGGGCTGGCGTCTACACGTGACCGGGATGCAAGACAGATGACTAAGATGACGGGGCCTCTGGGCAGACGTGACGTCTCCTCCGCTGTAATTATACCACCAGCTCACAGGACTCCAGTCCTCCAGTCCTCCTCAGCAACCGCAATGCCGCCGTTCATCGGTTTAAGCACTTTTAAAGACTGCAGATTTCTCCTAAGGGACTGCAGACTTCACCACGACCTGGAACACTCTAAAAACTGGAAACTTCCCGACGCGTTTCGTACGCATGCGCGTACTTCTTCGTACGAAACGCGTCGGGAAGTTTCCAGTTTTTTTATCGCATTTTGGGTGTGCCGTATCCCCTATATTCTTTGCTTGCTGTGCTCTGCACCCGTCCTCTGAGGATTCTACCACTGTCTATAATTTCTACTGGTTCTGTGAAAACCGTAACGTAGCACATGATTACAAAAGTTATACAATTATATGTGGAATTAATTTTGATAAATCAAAAGCGCTGGTGTCTTCCTTCACTAGTTGTCTTTTTTTGGTCTTAAAGTTCCTTCAGCTGCTTATAGAGCAATATACAGTACAGTGTCATAATTGCTATGAGCACTGAGCTGTGTGACTGCATTGCAGTGTGGTTCAAGCAGGGCGTCATGGAAAATGGAGGGGTCCGATGCAAAGTGGGTGTGCGGGGCTTCTTACAATTGAAATTTTTTTAATGGTCAATTTTGTCACAATAAAAAAAATGCAAACTTATTGTACAACATTGATTTATTTTATCGTACACAACAATTAAACAACAACAAATTACAACATTTCAATACAATTTTCGTGCTCTTTTTGCTGAAAATTTGAGAAAGACATCATCATAACATAGCCTTTCTGCAACATAATTTTCACTCGATACAATTGATAATGGAAAAAGTCGTCCTTGGCTTATTGTCGATTTTTAACTAATTGTTTTAAAATTTTCAACTTTGAGAACCATCTCTCAGCTGACGCAATAGTTACAAGTGTCGTTAATAATATTTTTAAAGTGACAATAACGTTAGGATATATTTTTGATACATTGTTGTTTTGCAGCACTTCCAACATTACACAATTGGAAGGGATTTTTTGGCAGCACATTTTAATTTCCTCATTCAAATCAAGTAACATAGAATGTACTTGCCTAGGCAAGAGAAAGGACCCCTTTGGAACAAGCACTCGTAAAGTGATGAAAGGAAATAAATATAAATAAACCTTTAATTAATTGTGGGGTAACAGGAAACACAAAACACTTACAACTGAATTAAATAGCTAACTCCCAGTCCTGTGAACTAGGCTGGTTGCCGTATGGGTGTTGGGAACCCTAAGTGACTGGCATATGCAGGATGGATGTTTAGCTTATGCCTCAGTGAGGTATAGAAATGTAGATGAATATAGTCCTATCAGAGATGTACCGGACAAGACACATAAAGGTATACCTACAATGAATGGATGGTGACTCAAGGGGAGTACTCATAGAAACATTAGTGAGTGATAGGTGTACAGTGTCACGACACTCACATGCTAGATATGTATAGAGATAAATACATCCAATAGGGTACTCCAATCATCAAGACGCAACAATATATGTAAAAATTAATGTATAAGGGTCCCTAAAGACGACGCAAGAAAATATAAAGTTAAGTTAAAAGGCTACTATGTAGCTAGGGAAAGGCTGGAAGCCAAATGCATAATATGTGCAAAAGTCTTCCTCAAGGCACATTCACAATCTCTGTCAATAGTATAGTCGCCTCAGCCTATTCGGAAGTGCTCACACAGATAGATATTGAATGATGAGCTACTCCCCACGAACTTCCGTGGAAACGGCACAGTATGGTTAAGTAAAGATGTGTAAGCAAATTACATTTCCAAGTATAACAGCGTTGATTACTGAACCCACAGTGTGATGTTACATAGAGTGAGTCGATACTGAGGTCTTGACCTAGTTCCAAGACCGACTTAGTATAGATGTACTCTATACAGCTCCCACCCGGTGTGGTGTATTAATGAACACCACCGAACGTTTAGTTAGCCGGGTGAGGAGGGAGATAATGTTAAATAGCACTCTTAGTGAAGTGTGGTGAGTCTATGCTAAGGTCTGCTGTATACCTCACTAGGTTATCAATCAATAAATGAATAGAGCCTCTGTGAGTATGACCTAATTCAATGACCCACTTAGTGTAGGTCAGATATACTGTATGAAGCTCCCACCCGGTGTGGTGTATTCATGAACACCACCGAGCATTTAGTTAACCGGGTAGGGAGGGAAATAGTAATGAATAGCGTTATTAATACAGTGTCAAGTGGGTGGTTGCGTCTGTGAGCCTAATTGTAATGGTATCAATTGCTCAATTCCCCCTATGCGAGTTAGTGATGTGCGGTTTAGGTTAGGGTCTGCTAATTATTGTACATAGTTCCACGGTGAGTAATACCAGTTTGGCTGAGACCCAACTCCATAGCACACAGTGTCTAATTATAGTAACACATAGATAGAAGACATCCACCCGGCATGGTGTATTAATGAACACCACCGAACATTAGCTAGCCGGGTGGGGGGAGTCTCATTTGAGAGCAACAGGACGCCTCGATACAGCTCACCCTTGCAGCATTTGCTTCGGAGCTGCGCTCGACACCGCACTGTCACGTGCTGACGTCACAGAAAGTCCGTCCACCGACGGCCGTTTCGCGTCGCTCTGACGCTTTCTCAAGGTGGCGAGAACAAATTAATATGAAATCATATCCGTTGATGAAGAATTTAAGTATTTGACTTTTTAATAATATAATAGTCTGGTATGGGTTTATTAAATACAATTAATATGTGAGTAAATTATTAGAGTTCTGCTTTTCACATAGATATGGCAACCGCGCATGTTGAAGTATCATGTCCTTTTTTGGAGATCACAAGGAATTAGGATTGGGTCTTCACTCAACTGCGCAAAAGAGCTTGCAAGGGAATTAAATATGTGAATCAGAATTTATAAAAAGTGCAGACAGGACAGAAGAAAGAAGTTTGATATTGAAGGGTCTGCTGAGACAAGATAACAGATGCTAAAGAAAGATTTTGTGATGAATAATTTTTTTAATGAAATAAATGACAATGCTTAATGTCATTAAAACAAAGTTTGAAATGTGATGAAGAACACTCAAAAAATTTGGGCTTTTAATACAGTGAGGACATAAAAGAAATACGTACTGTATTGAAATGAGCGATCTACTAAAAAAATATAAAGGTATCGTCCTTATAGAGGTAAACTATTAAGCGCATTTTGTTCCTGTTTTTTATGAAATTGGCTTAGGGAAAAGAACATTTCTAAGGGCTTTACAGTATTAAAGACACCGAATCTTCAGAAACTGTGTCATATCAAAATAAATTTTCTTTTTAAATACAGAATTTTCTTGTCAAAAAGAACATTTAATCGCCTCTTTCCTTAGTTCTCAAAGGATGTAGTTAATGACTTTTAGCTCTACAAACAACTATATGCATTTAGCATTGGAAGGTTACTTGATAGGTTTGATTTGAATGAGTAATAAATAAAGAAGGGGGAGGTGGGGGAGTGAGCTCTAGCTACTGTCTTAGAAACGGTTGCCAGGGGTAAGGAAACTAGTAACATAGGAATGTACAGCCTAGGCAAGAGAAAGGACCCCTTTGGAACAAGCACCGTAAAGTGGATGAAAGGAAATAAAATATAATAAACCTTTAATTAATTGTGGGGGTAACAGGAAAACACAAAACACTTAAAACTGAATTAAATAGCTAACTCCCAGTCCTGTGAACTAGGCTGGTTGCAGTATGGGTGTAGGGAACCCTAAGTGACTGGCATATGAGGATGGATGTTTAGCTATGCCTCAGTGGAGGTATAAAAGGTAGATGAATATAGTCCTATCAGAGATGTACGGACAGACACATAAAGGTATACCTACAATGAATGGATGGTGACTCAAGGGGAGTACTCATAGAAACATTAGTGAGGTGATAGGTGTACGTGTCACGACACTCACATGCTAGATATGTATAGAGATAAATAATCCAATGGGTACTCCATCGTCAAGACGTCAACAATAATGTAAAAATTAATGTATAAGGGTCCCTAAAGACGACGCAAGAAAAATAAAGTTAAGTTAAAAGGCTACTATGTAGCTAGGGAAAGGCTGGAAGCCAAATGCATAATATGAGCAAAAGTCTTCCTCAAGGCACATTCACAATCTCTGTCAAAAATATAGTGCTCAGCCTATTCGGAAGTGCTCACACAGATAGATATTGAATGATGAGCTACTCCCCACGAACTTCCGTGGAAACGGCACAGTATGGTTAAGTAAAGATGTGTAAGCAAATTACATTTCCAAGTATAACACGTTGATTACTGAACCCACAGTTGATGTACATAGAGTGAGTCGGTACTGAGGTCTTGACTAGTTCCAAGACCGACTTAGTATAGATCAGATGTACTCTATAGACTCCCACCCGGTGTGGTGTATAATGACACACCACCGAACGTTTAGTTAGCCGGGTGAGGAGGGAGATAAGTTAAAAAGCACTCTAGTTGAAGTGTGGTGATTCTATGCTAAGGTCTGCTGTATACACAGGTTATCAATAATAAATGAATAGAGCCTCTGGAGTATGACCTAATTCAATGACCCACTTAGTGTAGGTCAGATTACTGTATGAAGCTCCCACCCGGTGTGGGTATTCATGAACACCACCGAGCCTAGTTAACCGGGTAGGGACGGGGAATAGTAATGAATAGAGGTTATTAATACAGTTCAAGTGGGGTGGTTGCGTCTGTGAGCCTAATGTAATGGTATCAATTGCTCAATTCCCCCTATGCGAGTTAGTGATGTGCGGTTTAGGTTAGGGTTGCTAATTATTGTACATAGATAGTTTCCACGGTGAGTAATACCAGTTGGCTGAGACCAATCCATAGCACACAGTGTCTAATTATAGTAAACATAGATAGAAGACATCCACCCGGAGTGGTGTATTAATGAACACACCACGAACATTAGCTAGCCGGGTGGAGGGGAGTCTCATTGAGAGTAACAGGACGCCTCGATACAGCTCACCCTTGCAGCATTTGCCTCAGAGCTGCGCTCGACACCGCACTGTCACGTGCTGACGTCACGGAAGTGAGTCCTCCACCGACGGCCGTTTCGGTCGCTCTGATCTCTCAAGGTGGCCCCGCCTCTAACGGTAGCCGATGGATTAAATAGGCACCGTTGTTTGGCAACAGTGGTGCAAGGTAAGTATAAACCAATAAAGCATGTGTATGTGTCTCTTTATTGTAGAAAGTGTGGCTGGTTCCTTAAAATGACCTGAATGGTTAGACGGAGTGGGGTGGATAGAGAGTATGACATAGTGTGGCAAGAAGACAATATTACTTTATTATAAAGTCTGTGCTGGGGTATGGGGCATAATGGTAATCCAAAAATATATATAGTTAGTGGATCTACATTTATAGTTAGGGATATAGTGATCCACTAACTATATATAATTTGTGGATTACCATCTGCCCCAATACCCCCAGACAGACTTTATAATTTAAGTAATATTGTCCTTCTTGCACACTATGTCATACTCTCTATTCCACACTCCTTCCGATCTAACCATTCAGGGCATTTTTAAAGGACCAGCCATCACTTTCTACAATAAGAGACACATAACAGCATCTTTATTGGTATACTTACCTTAGGCGCCACGTTGGAAGACAGAGCGTGTGGCCTATTTAATCCATCGGCTACGGTAGAGGCGGGCTATGTACAATAATTAGCAGACCCTAACCTAAACCGCACATCACTAACTCGCATAGGGGGAATTGAGCAATTGATACCATTACAATTAGGCTCGTTGTGAGCGTGAAATAGCTAACTCCCAGTCCTGTGAAATAGGCTGGTTGCTGTTGGGTGGTTTGGAACCCTAAGTGACTGTGCATTGCAGGATGGATTTTGGTCCTTATGCCAGTGACAGGTAGTGCAAATGTAGATGAATATAGTCTTATCAGAGATGTACCGGACGAAGAACCATAAAGGAGTACACACTACAATGAATGGATGGTGACTCAAGGGAGTACTCATAGAAACATAGTGAGTGATAGTGTCATGTCACGACACTCACATGCTAGATATGTAACTAGAGATAAATACATCCAATAGGTCCTCCAATCATCAATCAAACGCAACAATAACTTGTAAACTATGTATAACGGGTCCCTATAGGACGACCAGAAAAATAAGGTTAAGTTAAAAGGCTACTATGTGCTAGGGAAAGGGGGAAGCCAAATGCATAATAGTGTGCAAAGCCTTCCTCAAGGCCATTCACAATCCTGTCAAATATTAGTGCCTCCACAGCCTATTCGGAAGTGCTCACACAGATAGATATTGAATGATGAGCTCCTCCCCACGAACTTCCGTGGAAACGGCACAGTATGGTTAAGTAAAGATGTGTAAGCAAATTACATTTCCAAGTATAACAGCGTTGATTCTGAACCCACAGTGTGGATGTTACAAAGTGAGTCATACTGGTCTTGACCTAGTTTCCAAGACCGACTTAGTAATAGATGTACTCTATACAGCTCCCACCCGGTGTGGTGTATTAATGAACACCACCGAACGTTTAGTTAGGCCGGTGAGGAGGAGATAATGTTAATAGCACTCTTAGTGAAGTGTGGTGAGTCTATGCTAAGGTCTGCTGTATACCTCACTAGGTTATCAATCAATAAATGAATAGAGCCTCTGTGAGTATGACCTAATTCAATGACCCATTAGTGTAGGTCAGATATACTGTATGAAGCTCCCACCCGGTGTGGTGTATCATGAACACCACCGGCATTTAGTTAACCGGGTAGGGAGGGAAATAGTAATGAAAGCTTTATTATACAGTGTCAAGTGGGTGGTTGCGTCTGTGAGCCTAATTGTAATGGTATCAATTGCTCAATTCCCCCTATTCGAGTTAGTGATGTGCGGTTTAGTTAGGGTCTGCTAATTATTGTACATAGTTCCACGGTGAGTAATACCATTTGGCTGAGACCCAACTCCATGACACACAGTGTCTAATTATAGTAACACTAGATAGAAGACAATCCACCCGGCATGGTGTATTAATGAACCACACCGAACTTAGCTAGCCGGGTGGGGGGACCTCATTTGAGAGCAACGGACGCCTCGATACAGCTCCACCCTTGCAGCATTTGCTTCGGAGCTGCGCTCGACACCGCACTGTCACTGCTACGTCACAGAAAGTCCGTCCACCGACGGCCGTTTCGCGTCGCTCTGACTCTTCCTCAAGGGGGGCCCCGCCTCTACGTAGCCGATGGATTAAATAGGCACGCGCTTGTCTTGGCAACGTGGCGCTAAGGTAAGTATAACACCATAAAGCTGGTTATGTGTCCTTTATTGTAGAAAGTGATGGCTGTTTCCTTTAAAAATGACCTGAATGGTTAGACGAGTGGAGGTGGAATAGAGAGTATGACATAGTGTGCAAGAAGGCAATATATACTTAAATTATAAAGTCTGTGCTGGGGTATTGGCAATGGTAATCCAAAAATTATATATAGTTAGTGGATCATATATCCCTCCTACCACTATATAATTTTAGATCCACTAACTATATATAATTTTTGGATTACCATTATGCCCCAATACCCCCAGTACAGACTATAATTTAAAGTAATATTTGTCTTCTTGCCACACTATGTCATACCTCTATCCACCTCCACTCCGTCTAACCATTCAGGTCATTTTAAAGGAACCCACCATCACTTTCTACAATAAAGAGACACATAACACATGCTTTATGGTTTATACTTACCTTGGCACCACTGTTGCCAAGACAACGTGTGCCTATTTTAATCCATCGGCTACCTTAGGCGGGGCCACCTTGAGAAGCATCAAGCGACGCGAAACGGCCGTCGGTGGAGGACGTCACTTCCGTGACGTCAGCACGTGACAGTGCGGTGTCGAGCGCACTCTGAGGCAAATGCTGCAAGGGTGAGCTGTATCGAGGCGTCCTGTTACTCTCAAATGAGACTCCTCCACCCGGCTAGCTAATGTTCGTGGTGTTCATTAATACACCACTCCGGGTGGATGTCTTCTATCTAGTGTTACTATAATTGACACTGTGTGCTAGTGGAGTTGGGTCTCAGCCAAACTGGTATTACTCACCGTGGAACTATCTATGTACAATAATTAGCAGACCCTAACCTAAACCGCACATCATTAACTCGCATAGGGGGAATTGAGCAATTGATACATTACAATTAGGCTCACAGACGCAACCACCCCTTGACACTGTATTAATAACGCTATTCATTACTATTTCGCCCTACCCGGTTAACTAAGTGCTCGGTGGTGTTCATGAATAACCACACCGGGTGGGAGCTTCATACAGTATATCTGACTACACTAAGTGGGTCATTGAATTAGGTCATACTCACAGAGGCTCTATTCATTTATTGATTGATAACCTAGTGAGGTATACAGCAGACCTTAGCATAGAATCACCACACTTCACTAAGATGTGCTTTTTAACGTTATCTCCCCTCACCCGGCTAACTAAACGTTCGGTGGTGTGTCATTAATACACCACACCGGGTGGGAGCGGTATAGAGTACATCTGATCTATACTAAGTCGGTCTTGGAACTAGGTCAAGACCTCAGTACCGACTCACTCTATGTAACATCAACTGTGGGTTCAGTAATCAACGCTGTTATACTGGAAATGTAATTTGCTTACCCATCTTTACTTAACCATACTGTGCCGTTCCACGGAAGTTCGTGGGGAGTAGCTCATCATTCAATATTCTATCTTGTGAGCACTTCCGAATAGGCTGATGCACTATATATTTGACAGAGATTGTGAATGTGCCTTGAGGAAGACTTTTGTACATATTATGCATTTGGCTTCCAGCCTTTCCCTAGCTACATAGTAGCCTTTTAACTTAACTTTATATTTTCTTGCGTCGTCTTTAGGGACCCTTATACATTAATTTTTACATATATTGTTGACTCTTGACGACTGGAGTACCCTATTGGATGTATTTATCTCTATACATATCTAGCATGTGAGTGTCGTGACACTGTACACCTATCACTCACTAATGTTTCTATGAGTACTCCCCTTGAGTCACCATCCATTCATTGTAGGTATACCTTTATGTGTCTTGTCCGGTACATCTCTGATAGGACTATATTCATCTACATTTCTATACCTCACTGAGGCATAAGCTAAACATCCATCCTGCATATGCCAGTCACTTAGGGTTCCCTACACCCATACTGCAACCAGCCTAGTTCACAGGACTGGGAGTTAGCTATTTAATTCAGTTTTAAGTGTTTTGTGTTTCCTGTTACCCCACAATTAATTAAAGGTTTATTTATATTTATTTCCTTTCATCACTTTACGAGTGCTTGTTCCAAAGGGGTCCTTTCTCTTGCCTAGGCAAGTACATTCTATGTTACTAGTTCACTTACCCCTGGCACCGTTTCTAAGACAGTAGCTAGAGCTCACTCCCCCACTCCCCCTTCCTTTATTTATTATACTCATTCAAATCAAACCTATCAAAGTAACCTTCCAATGCTAAATGCATATAGTTGTTGTAGAGCTAAAAGTCATTAACTACATCCTTTGAGAACTAAGGAAAAGGCGATTAAATGTTCTTTTTGACAAGAAAAATTCTGTATTTAAAAAAGAAAATTTATTTTGATATGACAAGTTCTGAAGATTCGGTGTCTTTAATACTGTAAGCCCTTAGAAATGTTCTTTTCTAAGCCTAATTTCATAAAAAAAGGAACAAAATGCGCTTAATGAGTTTTACCTCTATAAGGACGATACCTTTATATTTTTTTAGGAGATCGCTCATTTCAATACAGTACGTATTTCTTTTATGTCCTACTGTATTAAAAAGCCAAATATTTTTGAGTGTTCTTCATACATTTCAAATCTTTGTTTTAATGACATTAAGCATTGTCATTTATTTCATTAAAAAAATTATTCATACAAAATATTTCTTTAGCATCTGTTATTGGTCCAGCAGACCCTTCATAATCAAACTTTCTTTTCTTCTGTCCTGTCTGCACTTTTTAAATTCTGATTCAATATTTAAATTCCCTTGCAAGCTCTTTTGCAGTAATGAGTGAAGACCCAAATCCTGAATTCCTGTGATCTCCAAAAAAGGACATGATACTTCAAATGCGAGGTTGCCATATCTATGTGCAAAGCAGAACTCTAATAATTTACTCACCATATTAATTGTATTTAATAAACCATACCAGACTATTATATTTATTAAAAAGTCAAATAACTTAAATTCTTCATCAACGGATATGATTTCATATTTAATTTTGTTATTCTGGCCAAGGTCTTTTAAAGCTGTATGAAAGTCACTTACTTGGTATATCATGACATTTACACTTTCTAGTCGACATTCCCATCACGTTTCAGACAACCACTTTGGATTAACATATTTAATGTGGTTTTTTTAAAATAAATTCCAACGTGATGCAGAACCCGCATATATGGTGTAAATCTTCTGCAATGTACCAAAAAAATGAAATTGGTGTAACTGAAGACCTGGCAATATCTCCCAGAACTAAATTTAAATTATGACTGCCACAAGGAGTAAAAAACACTTTTATACTTGCCCCGTCATTGTATCTTTGGCCCCTAAAATCAGATAGATCCAGTTCTTTTTGTATTTAACCAACCTTTTATTTTTTCAGCTAAACTTTTACCTGTAGTGTCATCAGTTTCAAAACATAAAACATTCTTGAATTTGCACACCAGTGCCTGTTATGTCTATGAACAAATTATAGATAGCTGTTCTTGACTAACTTTAGGAGTACAGTCTAGCATTAAGGAATTGTATTTAGCTTTTTTGATCATAGTTATTATTTCTTGTTGTATTTTCTTTGCCATGCCAGTAATTAATTCATCTTGAACTGCGTGACAAATAATTATGTAATCTTTTGCACTCTAAAGATTTAAACATTCTACATGTAAGATGTTCTTTCGTTACAGAATCAAACTTGGCATATAATTTAAGTAAACCTAGAAAATTTCCGTTAAGCAGTGTATATTGCGTAAATTACTTCCTTGAATGATAGTTTATGTTCAGCTAAATATAGAACTGCTGCGACAATATGCTCAAATATTTTTCCATTGCGGAGTTTGTTTCAATCCATTTTTCATGTTCTTTGACAATTGTATTGTGAAAGTTTTTTTTTTTTTAAGCCAAGTATACATTACTTGCAGGTGATTTGTGGATCAGTCGTGAGTTTTCAGACAATCGCTTAAATGAATCCACTTAAAAATCCAGGGCATAAAGATGTATCACACGAGCAAAACAATTTACGTGCATACCGTAACACCAACCTATTTTGGAATTTTGAATAAACTAACCATTTCTTCCTTGGGTGTCTTCGTTTCTAAACTTTCTTGTAAAATATTGAGTAGAGAAACATCTATTTCTATTAGTGTCATCCTTAGCAAAATAATTTAAAAAAATGTATTTGGACAGGCCCATGTTTAACTATATGAAATCTAATCTGATCGGATATAAGAGGCCATGTACCAGGATCTGCAAGTTAAAACAATAGTACCATTTTTATTTTATCACAGTTCAGTCCAGTCAGATCTACTGTATTTAGTCATCAGATGATGTATTATTTTGTGAAAGATCTGTGTCCTCCTGTTTCACAAATCTCGGTTTGTGCGTTTTCGTTTTCCTGATTAGCAATCTGCTGAATTGGAATTTCTTGATGAACAACAGCTTCTTGCAGAACATATTCCAAATTTTCTTCAATATTTTCCCTTTTCAAGAATTTCATTGTTTTTCAGAACATTCATTTTCTAATTGTATTTTTAACTTTTCGCTACCTCTTAGATACTTTCTTCCTCGGTCGTGATTTCTTCTTCTGCTTGTTATGGTGTTCACCAAATAATATTATTTGCAGTTTGGGATTAAAATAATTCCTTTAAAATGAAATAAAAACCGACTAGGCCATGTAAAAAAGTTATAACATGGTGTTATCTATTGGATTTGAGTTGAGTTGTTCTCTGAACAAAAAGTTTGAACATTTCTACACCGATGGCAGCATGGCGCCACAATGTAAACCGTTTACTCTAGACATCAAGGTCATAATAAATGATGATTATGGCTGCATTTATACTTGAAAAACCTTTTATTATATACATCTTTTTTGTTTTTACATCTTAATAATTAATTACTTTGTAGTATATACTATTATATTATTTAAAAAAATGAATTAACTTAACATATTCGGAAAAAATTATTTAACGAGTTATGAATTGAGTGGGTGAATTTTTAAATCGTCATTAGATTCCATATTCTCTGTAGGAGAACCTCCTTAGGGGGCGGCCCTGCTTTCTTCCAAAAAGTTGCCACGCAAACTTTATGGCTATCAAAAAAATGTGTAAAAGTTTACATTTATTACAGGTGGTTAACCCCAGGAGAGGTTTACCAAGCAAGAAAAAGCACGGCTCAAGGGGAACTATTATCCATAAAACATTTGCAATAAAAATGTTTGAGCAATAGTTAGCAATAATAGAATAGGACCACCTATGTTGCCTGAGTGGTTATAGGTCCTCCTTAGTATGGAAGGGGTTAAATATATCAAAGGTTGCCACTTTTTACATTTTTAGAATAGCGGATGCCGAAATCCATTATGAAAGTGCGTCATTATAACGAGTTAAAGACTAACCTTAAAAAATGATATACACAAAATTATAACATTTATTAACTTATTGCACATCTGAAAACAAATAACTTGCATGTAACAATATGAAAAGCTATTTTTTAAATTGTATTTGCTTGATAACTTTGCATCTCTCTGAAACTATATGTTGTGCAGTACATAGTGATGCACGATGTGGTCATATGCACTATACACTGCAGAATGGATTCCACTGTATATTTGTCCAGTCGATTTTGTTTCTTTACTCCCTTGAATAGTCATACAGCAAAAAGACCTAACACCGCTCACCTCAATAGTTATACAGTAGGTAAAGATTTTATAGTACGGACGGTGCATATAGGGAAAGCTAATGGCACATATATGAACAAACCAGGTGAAATCAGAATCACCCAAACAGAACCATATTTGTTGCACACAATCCAAAAGAATAATCACATACTGTATCAGTAAAATACTTGTATAATTTACTGGCAATTGGATACATAAGACCTGAAGTAACCGCTCCCAACTCTGTAGGAGGACGGATACCACTAAAAGCCAAAACTGGCCAAAATAATAATAATAATAACATTTTATTTAATATTCAGACGACGACAAATGAACACATACAATACAAATAAAAAGACAATAATAGGAATAATTCCCTTGTCCCATAGTAATAGTTAAATGGGTGCTAATAGGTTACGGACCAGTTTTGGCGAGTACTGTGAGTCAATAATGTCTTTGACCACTTGCTCAACAGTCCAACAGTGTGCAGGATCAACACATTTTTAATAATGGCTGTTAACTTGGTTCTAGCATAAGAAAACTTGCTAGCGATTTTAGAATCAGAAAAGACAGTAGGGCACAGTTTACTGACGCAATCAGTATAGCTGGAGTGTTGATAGTTTGATAGTGTGAAAAGCCATGGTCACTTCAGCTGTAATAACGTCGGTTTCTTCCTTAGATTCCTTTTTTACAAAATAACTGTCAATGGATTTTGAACATCCTTGCACAGAAGAAGATACACTTAATTTATGCTTGTGTGTAGTAATGTGTTGTACAATGTCTGACCTACTGTACCACCGTGTGTGATGCTAAAACGCATCTGCCTAGTTTGCATTCAGCCTTGTTATCTAGTTTCCCTTTCTTAATAAATACCACTGTTTTTAATAATCATCACTAAATGTACACTTGCATTTCAGCATATTTGCTCAACAATAGACTGAATTAATGCTGAATGAACAAGGAAGTGTTTTAAGGCAGACACAGGGAGATGCCATGCTGAGAGAGACTGTTTTTCCTCAGAGAAGGGGGAGAGACAGAGGTCCCCCAGCTATGTGAAGCTGGATGACACAGTCCCCTAGGCTCGCTGGCTGAGGTCATGGAGCCTGCTGGGACAGCCTGGGTTGTTAATCCCAGGAAGATGAAGGGAGGTCGTGAGAGTGTGCTGAAGCAGGGAATGTCCGGTCCATAGTAATGGAACTACAGAGGAGAAATTATCTGAGCTCTCATTAATGGCCTGTGTGGTAGCATATATCTACAATGCATATTTTACCTGCTACATTGTAAGTAGCCCCTTATCTTTTACATATAAACAGCATCTCAACAGTGGTTCACTATTTTTTGCTTTTTTCTATTGTTCACAGAACTAGTCACAGTTGGGACTTTAGCATTACACACTGTCAGAACATTCAAGACACTTTGTATCCACAGTACTCACTTTACTGTCTGTCCATTTTGTAGCACCCTATATCTAATTGTTATTATATATACAGTTAGGTCCGGAAATAATTGGACACTGACACAATTTTCATAATTTTGGCTCTGTACGCCACCACAATGGATTTGAAATGAAACAACCGAGATGCAATAGAAGTGCAGACTTTCAGCTTTAATTCAAGGGGTTGAACAAAAATATCGTATGAAATGTTTAGGAATTGCAACCATTTTTATACACAGTCCCCTTATTTCAGGGGCTCAAATGTAATTGCACAAATTAACACAATCATAAATAAAATGTTCATTTGTAATACTTTGTCGAGAATCCTTTGCAGGCAATGACTGCTTGAAGTCTGGAACGCATGGACATCACCAAACGCTGGGTTTCCTCCTGTGTGATGCTTTGCCAGGCCTTTACTGCAGCTGTCTTCAGTTGTTGTTTGTTAGTGGGTCTTTCTGCCTTAAGTTTTGTCTTCAGCAAGTGAAATGCATGCTCGATCTGGTTGAGATCAGGTGATTGACTCAGCCATTGCAGAATATTCCACTTCTTTGCCTTAAAAAACTCCTGTTTTGCTTTCGCAGTATGTTTCGTGTCATTGTCCATCTGTTAAGTTAAGTGCCGTCCAATCAACTTCGCTGAATTTGGCTGAATCTGAGCCGACAATATATCCCTATACACTTCAGAATTCATCCGGCTGCTTCTGCCTTCTGTCACATCATCAATAAACACTAGTGACCCAGTGCCATTGTAAGCCATGCATGCCAATGCCTTCACACTGCCTCCACTGTGTTTTACAGATGATGTGGTATGCTTTGGATCATGAGCCGTTCCAAGCCTTCTCCATACTTTTTTCTTCCCATCATTCTGGTACAGGTCGATCATAGTTTCATCTGTCCAAAGAATGCTTTTCCAGAACTGGACTGGCTTTTATAGATATTGTTTGGCAATGTCTAATCTGCCCTTTCTATTCTTGAGGTTTATGAATGGTTTTCACCTTGTGGTGAACGCTCTGTATTTGCTCTCGTGAAGTCTTCTCTTTATGGTAGACTTGGATAATGATATGCCTACCTCTTGGAGAGAGTTCTTCACTTGGCTGGATGTTATGAAGGGGTTTTTCTTTACCATGGAAAGGATCCTACGCTCATCCAACACTGTTATCTTCCTTTGGATGTCCAGGCCTTTTTGTGTTGCAGAGCTCACCAGTGCGTTCTTTTTTTTCTCTGAATGTACCAAATTGTTGATTTGGCCACTAATGTTTCGGCTATCTCTCCGATGGGTTTTTTTTTTTTTTTTTTTTTTTGCAGCCTAAGTTTTACTTGCATTGAGAGCTCCTTTGACCGCATGTTGTGGATTCACAGCAACAACTTCCAAATGTGAATGCCACATCTGAAATCAACTCCAGACCTTTTACCTGCTTAATTGATAATGAAATAACGAAGGAATAGCCCACACATGTCCATGAAACAGCGTTTGAGTCAATTGTCCAATTACTTTTGGTCCCTTGAAAAAGAGGGGGCTACATATTAAAGAGATGTAATTCCTAAACCCTTCCTCTAATTTGAATGTGAATAACCTCAAATTAAAGCTGATAGACTGCACTTTAAGCCCATATTCATTATTTAACTGTATCTTGAATTTATTTTGGTACACAACCGAAATAACAAAACTTGTATCAGTGTCCAATTATTTCCGGACCTAACTGTATATATATTATTATTATTATTTTTTTCTCCCTCTGATTTTGTCTTGGAATCTTGGAGATAGATAAGGAAGAAAAGAAATGCGCGCTCTGCAAGATAATCGCAGACCCCAAATAAGCTTTAGTAATACATGTGCTAACTTGTTTTGTGTTATTAGAGAGATTTAATAATTATCCTCTCCATGAAATAAACAATATATTTAGATACTACTACACATCTATATATATATATATATATATATATATATATATATATATTATATCTACTATCTTATATACATACATACATACATACAGATATGATACACCAATAAAAGACCACTTATGAAGATTTCAGTTTAAAACAGACACACTCAAACAAATAAGAGATGTAAAATGTATCTAGAGGGTAAGATGTGTTTAAACCTTAAAACCATGGAAATAATGGCAAAATAACAGATAACTCCTGGGATAACAAGCAAAGCTAGAAGTTAAAGTCCTTATTTGTTTTACCCACTGCATATAACTATAAAACATGATTATTAATGATCACATACAGTACAGCAGGTTTCTCTTGCCTCTCCCCATCTGCTGCCTGTGATCCGATAGAAGGTGGCATGTGCTGTAGATGCAGCTGGACTTCAATGACACCGTCTGCCAGAAATTTTGCTAGGTCAAAAATGGATATGAAACATAAATAGAGACTGACAAATAGCCTTAAAGGGAACCAGCTCTGGACCGGCAGTAACGACTCTCAGAGGCGCGACTGCTCCCCCTTCGAGTCATGTGCGACACCGCTCTGTCCAGCAATAACCTTGCTCTTGACCTTGTGAGCTTCACCACTCCCCTGCGTTTGCATAGTATAAGTTAGAGGAACGCATCATTCCCTCTTTAACCCTTTTTCTCTCCCCACTTCATTCTCTCCCCTTCTCCCTTCATCTCTCTTACCCCCTCCCCCAATCAATCTCACAGCCTTTCCAATCCATCTCTCAACCCCTAATCATTTTCTCAGCTTCCCAGCTCCCTTATCCATTTCTCAGCCCCCCAAATCCATCTCTCAACCCTATACCCCCAATCCATCTCTCATGCCCCTCTCGCACCACAATCCATCTCCCACCCCCATCCCCCTAATCCTTCTCTCAGATCCCCTATCCACCCCAATCTAGATTCACCAGGTAGCTAAAAGTCCTCTTATCTGTATGTAGTGGAGCCAGTCCTGGCGGCAGACACCGAAAGTTGTCATAGACTTCTGGGTCAGACTGCTGGGGCGGGCTCTGATCCTGCTATCCTCTGCTGCCACATCCATTGCTTTCTGTCCTCCACTCTCTCCTGGAGGTGCTGTCCTCCTCTCTCTGCTGCAGGCTCCATCCTCTGCTCTCTGCTGCAGGCTCCGTCCCCCTGTCTTGTGCCACCAGTCACTGACTGTTTCCAAAATAAGGGGCATTTAGGTGTCCTGACATGAGTTTACAGGACATGGGGCTTAATAAAGGTACAATGTTGTATATATGGGATGCCTAACAAATATATAATCGCCGTGCTTCTCCATGTAAGGAGCATGCAGCTGGTGAAGGGATTGGCCATACACATGTGAAAAACAGCGCTTCTCCCTTTGGGGTAGCAATAGATGGGGTATACTGTATATATATATATATATATATATATA
>WSYH01010866.1:741-22136 GCA_036426205.1 Ascaphus truei
TTACACAGCAGTGATATGCTGGCAGCACTGCCATCGTAACACAGCAGTGATATGCTGGCAGCACTGCCATCCTTACACAGCAGTGATATGCTGGCAGCACTGCCATCGTAACACAGCAGTGATATGCTGGCAGCACTGCCATCGTTACACAGCAGTGATATGCTGGCAGCACTGCCATCGTTACACAGCAGTGATATGCTGGCAGCACTGCCATCGTTACACAGCAGTGTTCATCAACAGTTCGTCCAGAGGTTCCGTAAACACTTACGGCACAAAGGTTGGATACAAAAGCTTGTTGTTACTGATAACGCCCTGCACATCCCCGGCCGATTAGCATAATAAGTGAGATGGAAAAATTGTGTCAGCTACTTGCCCAAGAACACGAATCCAAATACAGCCACTGGATCAGGCATTATTGCCAACCTTAAGATGAACTTTCGGAAAACGGCTGATACAGCGAGTAATCACAAGTGATGATTCAGTTACGACATTTTTAAAGAAAATGAATCTAAAAGAAGTTTTTTATTGGTGGTGAAGCATGGGAAAGCGGTCACACAAATGTGCATTTCGAAATGTGGCGAAACATAACAGGTGCACGTCCGTAGGTCGGTACCGGCTAACGTTGAAGTCGCCGTGACAGTGAAGAGGGATGCTGACTTTGAGGGTTTACGGAGGAAAGAAGTACCGAGCCAATCTGTATTTGCAAACTATGTTAATGAACGGCTCACAGAACAGGAATGGCCAATGCAGAACGAGTACTGGAACCGTTCCTCTGATACGGAAAGTGGGGGCTTACAATTGACTCTTTGGTCGATGGGGACAGCAGCTGTCCTACTCATTACATTATGACGGACTCAGAAATCATTCAAAGCCTTAGTAGTGAAAATACAGATTGGATACTACTGAAGACAGAGATGAGGACGAGGAACCAGAGCCGCCACCAAAGATCACAGCGGCGCTCGTAGGAGGATACAAAAGGACTTAATTTCTAGAGACAGAAAAACATCGATTTCAATTACAATCTTGCAATTAAAAAGAATCATTGAAATCGTCAAAAAGAAGAAAAGAGATGCACTGATGAAACAGACAACCTCGATAGTTTTTTAAAGTGTAATCTCGAGCTGTTTTATTATGTACAGTACTGTTAGTTTTTTGTTGTACAGTTGTTACATGAAAACCGAGGCATTACACTGTTCACTTAATTAGGAATTACAGCTCCATTTTGTAATGTTCAAACAGCAATATACAGTAAATGGAAGTTTACATGTATAAAAGCAGTTGCGAGGTCAGTATGTGCTGTATCTACAATAGATACTGAATGGTTTTTGTGTGTTGAGCAAAAAAGTTATTTAACGTTCAGTACTTTATTTACAGTATTTATGAGTAATGTACAACACGATAATTGGTGTGTTTAATACAGTACTTATTGTAGAATGCATCAATAAAAGGGTTAATACTGTACAATTGTGCATTTTCTGTATTTTTATTCTATTGCTGAGGTTTTAAACACACACCGACACACGTCACACACACACACACTGACACGCACACACAATGATACTGACATAACACCTTACATTACACCCTAACACACACACTTAAACACACACACACACTGACACACATCCCTTACACTTACACACTGAAAATACAACTGAAACACACCACGCACAATGACACTGACACACACCCTTAAACACCCTCACAATTACACACTTACACACACTTAAACATACACCACTGAACGCCACATGAACACACACCCTTACACTTTACACACACTAACACACACACACACTGACATACCACCCTTACACTTACACACTTACACACACTTAACACACACACACACTGAACACCACACTGACACACACACACAATGGCACTGACCACACACCCCTTACAGCACCCTTACACTTACACACTTAACACACACAATGACACAACACTGACACACACCCTTACACTAACAACTTATCACCACTTAAAACACACAACACAGCCACTGACACACACACACTGTCTGCCCATAATCTGTATGTGTAGTGTTTCGTCAAAGCCACGAACAGCGCATGTGTCTGGAGTGGGAGAGCAGACATGGCTCATGTAAACAAGCAGGGGACGCCACAGTCTCTTCTTTGAAAGCCGATCCCATGCACATGCGCAGTGCCTCGACACAGAGTGATATGCTGGCAGCACTGCCATCGTTACACAGTAGTGATATGCTGGCAGCACTGCCATCGACACAGACATTGAATATGCTGGCAGCACTGCCATCGTTACACAGCAGTGATATGCTGGCAGCATGTGCCATCAGGAACACAGACAGTGGATATGCTGGCAGCACTGCCATCGTGTAACACAGCAGTGATATGCTGGCAGCACTGCCATCGTTTAACACAGCAGTGATATGTGGCAGCACTGCCATCGTTACACAGCAGTGATATGCTGGCAGCACTGCCATGTTACACAGCAGTGATATGTGGCAGCACTGCCATCGTTACACGCAGTGATATTGCTGGCAGCAGGCATCGTTACACAGCAGTGATATGTGGCAAGCACTGCACGTTACACAGCAGTGATAGCTGGCAGCACTGCCATCGTTACACAGCAGTGATATGCTGGCAGCACTGCCATCGTTACACAGCAGCTGACATGATATGGCAGCAGTGCCATCGTAACACAGCAGTGATATGCTGGCAGCACTGCCATCCTTACACAGCAGTGATATGCTGGCAGCAGTGCATCGTAACACAGCAGTGATATGCTGGCAGCCTGCCATCTAAACAGCAGTGATATGCTGGCAGCACTGCATCGTTACATAGCAGTGATATGCTGGCAGCACTGCCATCGTAACAAAGCAGTGATATGATGGCAGCACTGCCCTCCTTACACAGCAGTGATATGCTGGCAGCGTTGCCATCTACACAGAGGGATGCTGGCAGCCACTGCTCTTACACATGCAGTACTAACTGATATGCTGGGCATTCGAACACTAACAGACACCGGGAGCAGAGCTGCCAAATGCCAGGTAAGAGATTTGTGCAGTTTGCCGCTGCCCCACCTGGTCTGGGAATGGTGGGAAGAGTTCTCAGCGTTCCCTCCGGGGAGCGGGTGGTAGCAACTGATGCGGCCGGCCATTTTTTTTTTCCCCAATTTTTTTATTAGGCAGATATAAAATGTACATACAAGAAACGATATGCATAGCCTGATACAGAAACATTTTTGTATTTTTTTGGGGGGAAAGGTTGACAAAACCGGTGCAGAGAAGGGGGGGAGAGGGAGAAGAGAAAGAGCATAGAGTGGGAGGGGGGGAGAAAGGGGGGGAGTGTCTACCCTGGTCTCTGGTGTCCCTTTTGGACGCAGCCATTTTTTAAAAATATTTTTTTTTTGCGGCGGTCATTTTGTTTTTTCGCGACCCCGTTACTAACGCGGTGGTCTCGGGTGGACCCCGAGGACCGCGCTATAACGGGGTTAAGCTGTATTACGTTTCACTGACAATAGCCCTGATTTTTTGTTTGAAGAAGAAAACAGGTGCGCAAATCTCATCAGGACATGGAAAATAGAAATAAAGACACCAAATAGTGGCAATAATAACAATAAAACAAATGTAATCACTGTTGAAGCCTCTATAAGTTTTGCACTCACGTGTACAACGTGATATAATAGGGCGTTGTGGTTGTTAGAAGTTACCAAACTTTAATTTCCAGATAGGTACTCAGGATCAACAACCAGTAATGTTCCATAGGAAAGGAAGGGAAATCCAATACAAAGGAGAAAAAGCAAAATAGTATAATAGTTGTTTTAATATTAAAAACAAGTATGTGCCACTTTACATAGTGTCTTTGTGGTGAGCATTCGAACCACTCTGATCTCTGATTATCCCTGAGGAAGACTATTAAGTAGAAACGCGCGTTGGGTGAGTCGTGGACTACAGAGTGGCACTTTGACTGGTGACATTCAGAGTGGAGGACTACAATAATCAGCCCAGTGTATGCTGTTACGGGCCGGAGCAGATGCGTTGCTGTGAAGAAGAAACATTGTCTGTCCATATGACCCGGGGGTCTGAATGCTCACCACAAAGACACTTATGTAAGTGGCATACTTTGTTTTTAATATTAAAAGCAATATTATACTATTTTGCTTTTTCTCCTTTGTATGTGGATTTCCCTTCCTTTCCTATGGAACATTACTGGTGTTGATCCTGAGTACCTATCTGGAAATTAAAGTTGGTAACTTCTAACAACCACAACGCCCTATTATCACGTTGTACACGTGAGTGCAAACTTTATAGAGCTATCAACAGTGATTACATTGGTTTTAGTTGACAATATTGCACTATTTGGTGTCTTTATTTCTATTTTCCATGTCCTGATGAGATTTGCGCACCTGTTTTCTTCTTCGATTGCTGGTTGGATTTGGTCTGAATCCTGTGTCGGGAGCTGCATTCTCTAAGGACAGTATACTGTTTATTGTTATTTTGGGTTAAAGTGGTGTTATTTGCGCTTGATTATTATTATCACTACTGATTTTTTGTTTGCCTTCCTCTGGATCAATAAGTAAGTATAGATATAGGATAAAGTATCTGTTGTCTAAATTTAGCATATGTTGAACTTGATGGATGTACATCTTTTTTCAACCTCATCTACTATATAACTATTTTTCACTGACAGTAGCCCTGATTTGACTAGACAGGGATCCCATATGGAATATGATAAGCTACTATCCGCTATAGCGCCATTTACGTTGTTGGGAGCATAATAGGAAGTGGTTTTTAGGGACAGATCATGGATCTATATACCTGGTCCCTCTTTACAAATTATTTTTAACACCTAATAAAAGGGTTTTACTTATTACATCATTACATATTCACAAATAGTGAGTGCATTCAGTAGGGTACTTGTTCTGTCCTATTGTGTTGATCTAGAGGAAGGCAAACAAAAAACCCCAGTGTCATATCATCCAATGATATCTCACAAGGGGAAAAATAAATTCCTTCCTGACTCCAAGAATTAACAAACACACAGATATTCAGCAGGTCTCAGAACCCCCTCCCCCCCCCCCCCAAATTACCACAATATATATATATATATAATCAAAAAATAAATAGATGATACCGTTCTGTGGCTAACGAAATGCTTTTATTTGTGCGAGCTTTCGAGATACACTGATCTCTTCTTCCGGCGATGTTACAATGAATGAAGCAAAAGGTATACTTAAAAACAGTGTCTCTTGGAATGTTATCTGTGCTGTTCCTTCCCCCGGTGTGGATGTGTTTTATGGCTAGAGGTGTCAAAAGGTTACTGAAAGCAAGTGAAGAAAGAGTGTGTATGTGTATCAGTGTGAATAAAAATGAATGGAGAGCCCACAGTATATACAGTGCTTTACACAAGGTGTGTGTGGAGTGGGAGTGGATATAAATGGTGTGGGTGGGTGTGGAAATGTGAGAGTTTGTAGCACAACTAAAAGTGTGTGTGTGGATACTAAGTGGTCCCTATTGGTGTATAGGGATGGAAAAACAAGGAGTATTAGTATGTGTGAGAGACAGCTGTGTGTGCATACATATAGCACAGTATGTACAGACATGGCCTTAAGCGCTCATGGGACGAGAGTTCACTAGTGTCAGTAATGACTCATACCTCTACATGTATATATATATATATATATATATATATATATATATATATATATATATGTGTGTGTGTATAAGTGTCAAAAGGAGTGCTACTGGGCGTGGCTAATTATATAAAACAAGAAACAAAGAAGTCCAGAGCAACATCCAATGTGACAAAAATACACAGTGTAATACCTACTGTATATATCTCTTGAAAAAAGGGTAATTTAGTTAACCCTTTTGGCCAAAGCATATAAGCCTGCGAGCCACTTTCAAGGCATGACCATAATATCGCAACTAACAACTAACTGATTAAAAGCCTTATTTACCTCTATAATTAGAGGAAGGATGGTCCTGGAATTGAACCTGTCGCAACCAGCTACATGAAAAGAAAACCTGCTTACTTGGACAGTGGGGAGGGGTGAGCGAAATGACCATTTTCTCAAGAGATATATAAGTATTTCACTGTGTATTTTTGTCACATTGGATGTTGCTCTGCACTTCTTTGTTTCTTGTTTTATATAATTAGCCACGCCCAGTAGCACTCCTTTTGACACTTATAAGCATATATATATATATTGTGGTAATTTGGGGGGTTTCTGAGAGCTTGCTGGGTATCTGTGTGTTTGTTAACTTTGTCCAGCTTTTTGGAGGTTAAAGTGGCTCCTCCCTCCCAGGGTTTAAAGCTCGCTCCTCCCCACTGTCCAAGTAAGCAGGTTTTCTTTTCATGCAGCTGGTTGCGACAGGTTCAATGCTAGGACCATCCTTCCTCTAATTATAGAGGTAAATAAGGATTTTAATCAGTTAGTTGTTAGGACCTGTGATATTATGGTCATGCCTTGAAAGTGGCTCGCAGGCTTATACGCTTTGGCCAAAGGGTTAACTAAATAACCCTTATTTCAAGAGCTATATAGGTATTTCACTGTGTTTTTTTTGGTCACATTGGATGTTGCTCTGGACTCCTTTGCCAATTCTTGGAGTCAAAACAAGAAACAATCGGATTAATCCCTGGATCAACATCCTTCCCATGTATACTTATTTGGTATAGCCCTGTATACCTTTCCTTTCTAAAAAGATGTCCAACCTTTTTTTGAACAAATCTATTGTATCTGCCATCACAGTCTCCATAGGTAATGAATTCCACATTTTAACTGCCCTTACTGTAAAGAACCCTTTCCTTTGTTGCTGGGGAAATCTCCTTTCCTCCAACCTTAAGGGATGACCGAGTCCTTTGTACTGTCCTTGGGATAAATAGTTATTTTGAAAGCTCCTTGTACTGTCCCCGAATATATTTGTATATAGATATCATATCCCCTCTTAGACGCCTCTCTTCTAATGTAAATAAATCTAATTTAGCTAGTCTCTCCTCATAAGTTAGATTGTCCATCCCCTTTATTCATTTGGTAGCTCTTCTCTGCACTCTCTCTAGTTCCATAATGTCTTTGCTAAGGAGTGGTGCCCAAAACTATACTTAATAATCAAGATGTGGTCTTACTAATGCTTTATAAAGGGGCATAATTATGTTAACTTCCCTTCCATCCATTCCCAGGGTCAGGTGCATCCAGCGGGTGCCGAAAATGTGCGGGGGCATGGCGGTCGTTGAAGAGGCGACCGAGTCGCCTGCGGCTCCCGTTGCAGGGCACCACCACCTTTAGAGAGCGGGCGCATGAGCGGTATGATTGTGCATGCGCAGTATGGCCCAAGTTTTGGTGGCCATTAGGGAAAAGTGCACGCATGCGCAGGACATGGTGGCCATTGCAGTAGACAGGTCCACGGGGAACTACAAGCCCCATCAGGCATAGGGGCAGTGAGCCAGGTGATGTTAGGCAGCCAATAGGGTTAGGAGAATCTCGGCAGCAGGAGATTGATACATTTTGCGAGCAGAGGAGCACGCCAGTTGGAGCTGGGATAAGGTCAGGGTAGGTTACTTGTGCAGGTGTCTGTGGCACCTGCACTAGGCCAGAGACCCCCTGTTAGGCCCCAGCTGGCCCTGACTTCCCTCATTTTGTGGTTGCTGCAGGGACAAGACCATGAGATAGGAACACTGCCCCTGTAGCATAAGTCTGAGGGACACAGCCAGGACACGGTTGCATCCTGGCATCTGGTAATCTGGGACCAGATCACCATTTACAATACAGAGACACTCTGCATGGTGGCACAGTCCACGCGGGACACGACCCACCGAAGAGGAGGACTTCTTCGCGCGTAACGTCATTGGATCCGTGGATTCCATCTTGTTGCATCGGTGCGGCCGGGTGCTGGGAGCACCCGGCAGTTACCTCATCATGTGCACCCAGGGCTGCCAACAGAAATCATGGTGCTCAGGACAAATTAAAGGAGCAGCCACCCCCCAGCCCATAGCGCACATACCACAAAAATCAACCACACAGATCAGTATACGCAAGTTCAGAATTTGTTAGAAGCCTCTGTTTAAATACGGATACCCACTGCAGGTGTGTTAGGTTAGCAATTAACCAACCACACCCACTGCAGGTGTGTTAGGTTAGCAATTACCTAACCACACCCACTCTGCCTTAGGCAGGAGAAAAGGGAAAAAAATACCACACACTTTAAAAATAAATTAACCCGGAGGGCGCATGCGCGGAGGCAAAGAGCATGGTCGTCTAGATTGAGAGCTCTGTGCCCCGCTACTAAACAATATCAGGAAAAAAACTTTTAAAGGAGGCGTAAAAGCCCTGAAAGTGCACCATACGTACCACAATACGGGAGGATGTCAAAGAAGCTAACGAAAACCCAGAAGAAAAAAGGGTTACCGGAGTACTTTGGCAGCTCTAGGAGGAGCAAACCGGGCCCTGAAATGGCGGCGCCGCTCTCAAACCAGGGATCGGATACAGAACACGACGGGGAAGAGGAGGAGAGTGACAACCCCGAACTGATGCCGGTGAGAGTCCGGGACTTTATTCGCCTATATACGGACCTAAAAACGCTGCTACAAGCAGAAATAAAGGAGCTAAAGAAGGAGGTGGGATCCCTGGGGAAGCAGACCGGCCATATTGAGAAGCAGCTGGACCTCACGATCTCCAACAACAGATAAATGAGATAAGAGAGCGACAAGAAGATGCAGAAAATAGAGACCGGCGGAATAATGTGCGCATCAGACGAGTCCCCGAGACGGAGGGAGACTGTGAGGAATATGTGCTACGCTGGCTTGAATCCCTGCTGCCGGAGACACTGAAGGAAAGGCTGGAAATGGACCGCTGCCACCGGGCGTTACGGTCGAGGCCCCTACAATCAGAACAACTGCGGGATATAATAGTGCAGCTGCATTATTATGGCACTAGGGAAGCTGTGCTACGCAAAACTCGAGCCAGCCCAGCAATTGACTTTGAGGGGGCTCGCCTCCTAATTTTCCAAGATCGGTCCCCAACTATGTTGCTAAGACGTAGGAACCTCATCCCTATCACAAAGATACTACGTGATAAGGCCGTCCGGTACCGCTGGACCTTCCCATTCGGTCTGCTGGTGGTCCGGAATGGGAGGCCAGTCTCTATGCGGGAGCTGGAGAAAGGGGACGCCTTCTTGCAAAAGCTGGGCTTGAAAGACAACCATGCCATGGTGACCGAAGCAGTGGAGACCCCAGACCCCACCTGGACCACAGCGGGATGCTCCCCCAGGCCGGGCGCTTCCAAAGACAAAGACTGAGTGGGAGGGTGTGCGGTAGTGGTGTTCTCAGTTCCACAATCTCCCAGTTACCCAAGTTATCAGACCTCCTAATAAACGTTTAAAGTTGCCACCAAGCGAGGAGCGGAGAAACCCCCACAGCGGTGAGAGGAGAAGGTGAACGGTTCGCCTACACAGCGGGGATTCTCAGAGAGCCCAGGGGGGCACTAAGTCTCAGCTCAAGAGAAGGAGAGGCAGGCAATGTCGGAAGTTAAGGGGGAGGTTATGTTACACACAGAATTAGCAGAAAAATAGCGCTACAGTTAGCATAGGTTTTTTTAAGTTATGTTCACATGCATTAAAGGCGGGGCAGGGGTATCATGACAGAGACCGCTCAGCGGTCCGCATGGGCCTCGAGCCTGAGCCAGGGTAGGTTCATACCCATGGCTCTGGCGAAGTCCTTTGGGGGGGAGGGAGGGTGGGGGTGGTTCGAGGAGAGCGGTGCCCCGCCCTGGCCCTCCGGCACCCAAAGGCGATGAACTTTGAGGGGGCTCGCCTCCTAATTTTCCAAGATCGGTCCCCAACTATGTTGCTAAAACGTAGGAACCTCATCCCTATCACAAAGATACTACGTGATAAGGCCGTCCGGTACCGCTGGACCTTCCCATTCGGTCTGCTGGTGGTCCGGAATGGGAGGCCAGTCTCTATGCGGAAGCTGGAGAAAGGGGACGCCTTCTTGCAAAAGCTGGGCTTGAAAGACAACCATGCCATGGTGACCGAAGCAGTGGAGACCCCAGACCCCACCTGGACCACAGCGGGACGCTCCCCCAGGCTGGGCGCTTCCAAAGACAAAGACTGCGTGGGAGGGTGTGCGGTAGTGGTGTTCTCAGTTCCACAATCTCCCAGTTACCCAAGTTATCATACCTCCTAATAAACGTTTAAAGTTGCCACCAAGCGAGGAGCGGAGGAACCCCCACAGCGGCGAGAGGAGAAGGTGAACGGTTCGCCTACACAGCAGGGATTCTCAGAGAGCCCAGGGGGGCACTAAGTCTCAGCTCAAGAGGAGAGGCAGGCAATGTCGGAAGTTAAGGGGGAGGTTATGTTACACGCAGAATTAGCAGAAAAATAGCGCTACAGTTAGCATAGGTTTTTTTAAGTTATGTTCACATGCATTAAAGGCGGGGCAGGGGTATCATGACAGAGACCGCTCAGCGGTCCGCATGGGCCTCGAGCCTGAGCCAGGTGATGTTCATACCCATGGCTCTGGCGAAGTCCTTTGGGGGGGGGGGGGGGGGGGGGGTGGTTCGAGGAGAGCGGTGCCCCGCCCTGGCCCTCCGGCACCCAAAGGCGAAGAACTCGGTTCCCAGTTGGCTGGGCCAAGGACCCGAGGACAGTATAAATGTAGTAACAATGTGGTTATGTGTTTGTCTTTCTCCGTCTTTCCTCATGTATCCCCCCAGCCCTGACCCTACCCAGGCTAAGAATGCCCGAACAGGACGACGGCGGTTGGAGCCTCCTCACGGCAAGGAAACCCACAGACAAACAGTTGAGGTACACTGAGGCAGCAGCTCACACACACCAAACAATGAGTAAGGAAATAACAATCATCTCACACAACGTGAAAGGCTTCAATAACCCTATTAAAAGAAAAATCGCATTCAAGGATTACAGCCACAAAAAGGCGGATATCGTCTGCCTGCAAGAGACACATTTTTCCCAACATAACCATCCTAAATACTTAGATAAACATTACAGGACATATCATCTGGCCTCGGCACCTGTTAAAAAAAGAGGGGTGGCAATTCTCATACACAGTCGGCTAACACTACAAGTAGCCAAGACCTATGCAGACATAGATGGTAGATACATGCTAATAATAGGGACCATACAGGGTCAACTGTTAACGCTAGCCTCAGTGTACGCTCCCTGCGAACACGCCCCAGAGTTCTTCACACAATTCTTTAACTTGTTACACAGCAAAGCACAAGGCAGTATCCTGTTAGCGGGGGACTTCAATAGAACGCTAGACCCAGACCTGGACAGATGCACGTGGACTAACCAACCACAGAAACAGGACATACTAACAATCAACCAGGGGATGAGAGAGTGCCAATTAGTGGATATCTGGAGGGAGCAGCACCCTATGGCGAGAGAGTATACCTTCTTCTCCCACCCCCATAACAGATACAGCAGGATAGATTACTTCCTGATATCGAACAGGGTGGTCCCAGTGGTCTCCCGAACAGGGATTCATGACATCTCTTGGTCAGACCACACACCTATAGAGCTGCGGTGCACACTAAGTTCACTGGACAGACCCGGAGCGCACTGGAAACTAAACAAGCTCCTACTTAAAAACCTGATAACCGAGCGGGAGATAGGGGATAAATTGAAGGAATATTTCGAGATTAACGAGGGGAATGTCTCTTCACACTCGACACTCTGGGAAGCCCATAAGGCGACCATGAGAGGGACTCTGATGAATCTGGCCGCCAACAAAAAAAAGAGAGAAAGAGAGGCTAAGATAAAAGAGCTACAGAAGAGACTGGCGCAACTCTCAGCGATTCATGTAGCCAAAAAACAAGGCGAAATCCTGAAGAAGATATCAGACACTAAAATTAAACTCAATCTGTTGCTGACCTCCCAGGCCAAAAGGGAGTTGGCCTGGTCCAAGCGTAAGTTCTATGAAAAAGCCAACAAGCCAGATACCTTACTTGCCAACAAGCTACGTAATAGGCTTCCAAATTACTGTATTTCATCAATTCGCACCCAGAGGGGGGACCTTACCTCCTATCCTAGATTGATCGTAGAGGAATTTAAATGATACTATGCAACTCTCTACGATGGAGATAAGGTCAGCCACACACAACAAACAGGAGAGAGAGACTAAAAGATTTCCTAAAAGAGGCACGATTACCCAAATTGAGCAGAGGAGAGAGAGAAGCACTACAGGGGGACTTTACCTTAGAAAAATTAGCTGAGGTAATTAAAGCACTTAAGCCGGCCAAGGCTCCCAGTCCAAATGGCTTCTCAAATTTATACTATGAAAAATACCTAAAAACCCTCGCACCCAACTTTTAAAATTATTTAATGAAATTATTGCAGGTGTCTCCTTCCCAACCCAGATGCTCCAAGCCTCCATCTCGCTGATCCACAAGACTGGTAAGGACCCGGCAGACTGTAAGAGCTAACGGCCCATCTCCCTGATTAATTCGGATGTAAAGCTATTCTCTAAACTATTAGCCAACAGGGTGGGTATCGTCCTTCCCAGACTAATACACCCGGATCAGGTGGGGTTTATCGGAGGCAGGCAAGCAGCAGACAATACCAGATGGATAATAGATTTGATTGATGTGGCTAAGAAACGTAATATCCCGTCAATGGTGTTGAGTCTGGATGCAGAGAAGGCCTTTGATAGAATAGATTGGCCCTACCTAAAGGAGGCATTGAGAGCATTTGGCTTTGAAGGACGGATTCTCGAAGCCATCATGGCACTATACAACGGCCCTACAGCTAGGGTGCGGCACCAGGGCTTCCCCTCAGAACAATTCAATATCTGTAGTGGGACAAGACAGGGGTGCCCCCTGTCCCCGCTGTTATTCGCCCTGTGTGTCGAACCTCTAGTGGCGCATATTCGCCTAAGCCCCGACATCGCAGGGATAGAGATAAAGGACCAAGCTCATAAAGTGGCACTGTATGCGGATGACGTGATCCTGACACTGTCTAAACCCCTCACCTCCCTGCCCAATGTCTTTCAGATTCTGGGAAAATTCAATCAAATCTCCGGGTTCAAAATCAATCAGACTAAATCAGAAGCCCTCAACATAAATCTACCACGCCCGGTAGAAAAATTAATAGAAATAAACTTTCATTTCAAATGGCAAGCCTCCTCTATCAAATATCTTGGGGTGTACATCACCAAAGATTATAACTCACTCTATAAAGCAAATTACCCGAAATTGTATAGGACTTTAAGGGAGGATCTCAGTGTATGGGCCGGATATGGTATTTCATGGTTCGGGAGAATTCATAGTATTAAAATGAACCTCCTCCCGAGGGTGCTCTATCTGTTCCAGACCCTACCAATGCCTTTAGTGCACACTGATGTCCTCTCCTTACAGTCCCGAATATTGAATTTTATCTGGAATAACAAAAGGCCGCAAATTGCGAAAGGCATTCTAAAAAGGCCAGCTACGAGAGGGGGATTAGCGGTACCTTGCTTGTTGGCATATTACAAGGCAGCCCAATTGAGCCAAATTGTTCAGTGGCACTCAGACCCGTCTTTGCGGAGATGGGTGGCACTGGAGAGAGACTGTTGTGCTCCAGTGGAACTGCACGATTTAATCTGGTTACCCAAACGCTGTGGAAACACAATAAGAATGCTGCTACGGGCCATGGCAAACTCTTTGGTGGTATGGGGGGATGCCAAATGTAGATATAAGCTTACTACCAAACAATCCCTGATGACCCCATTACTCAAAAATCCGGATTTCGCTCCGGGGATGCTTAGTAATAACTTTTTAATCTGGACTAAGTCGGGTTACAATCGACTAAAAGATCTGGAAGGGAGGAAATTTATTAAAACATTTGCGCAAATCAAATCAGAAAAAGGAGTACCAAACACGGAATTATTTAGATACCTCCAGATCAGAGCTTTTTACAATAAATTCCCAATCCAACCACCAAGAACGAATTTCGAGCAGATGTGTTCCAGAGGAACGGACACACGAGGACTGACCTCAAGGATGTACATGGAAGTGATCTGTCCTGGGAAGACTGACGAACCCCGACTCAACTACATGACAAGATGGGAGACTGACTTAGGGGACACACTAGAAGACGAAGACTGGGATCATATCCTACAGGCTGCAGCCAAAAGCTCAGTCTGTGCCACGTTAAAGGAGAACGCATATAAGGTCCTCATGCGCTGGTATCATACCCCATTAAAACTATCTAAATTTGTTAAGGGATATTCGCCGCTCTGCCCAAAGCAGTGCGGGGAAGCGGCGGACTTAAAACATATGCTGTGGTCCTGCCCGAGGGTGGTCCCGATTTGGGAAAACATTAGGGAATGGTTACAGAGGATTCTAAACTTAGAGATCCCCCTGGATCCGTGGCTGTTCCTCCTGGGCAGGCGGACCCAGGGATTGCCAAAAGCGGCACAAAAGCTGGTTGCACATTTCGCAACCGCCACCCGATGCGAGATCGCAGCAGTAGGGAAACCAAATGAAATTCCAATTATCCCCAGAATTCGGAATAGAATTTGGCATGTTTGCCAGATGGAACAGCTGACCAGTTGGGTCAACGACTCTGCCTCAAATTTCCTCAAAGTATGGGCACCATGGATTGCCCAGCTAGACATCCCAGGGGTAGATACCGGCATGATCCTGCATTAATAGCGTTGAATGCGTTCTCTGATGACGGGGTGAGACTCACGCACTATCGTTTAGAAGACAGGTAGGATACACCCTGGGTTAGGATGACCGAGTAGCTAAGCGCTAACTCTAAGAAGAATCCATTCGAATCAAAGCAGACGAGGATGCAACACTCATGTTTCCAGTTCAAGGCCGTCCCACCCTGCCTCCCCCCTCTCCCTCTTGTGTGTTCCTGTTGTTGTCTTGTCCGAGTCATGTAGGTCAGGTTTGTCAAGTCCTGTGATTAAATGTAGTTGGTCAAGGATGAAAAATGTGGGTACTGCGATACCTAACAATGGAATTTGTCACATTGTATGCTCTGTAAAACCCAATAAAAATTTAAGTTGGAAAAAAAAAATTAACCCACTGCACACTCCCCAAATTCAGCCACCCCTGCTAGTATACACTAGTATACACAGAACTTCCCTTTCCTTCTGGATCTAACTGTACACTTCAAACAACCAACACTTGAAATCAACCACACAGATCAGTATACTCAAGCCAAACGTAATAGTATTAAATCACACACAGCTCATTTAATATATAATTTCCTGTATTTAGTTTAAAGCAGGATAAATAATTCTCCTAAAACATCAAGCATGGAAGATTCATATCCCCAGTCTGATGGACTAAAGGCACTCAAATGTGCCAGAGCTAAAATTACAGAAAATATTGATAGCTACAAAAGTTAGAAAGAAGAATAGCTCAGCAAGCGTATTAATCCGCAAAGCACGCCGTAGGAACATCACCATGCGTTGTATTCTGCTTCAAATCGTATTGATTCACAGAGGAGATGGAGGGAATGCCCTCTTTAGTGTAACAAGGATAATCTTATGTAGTTTCTCCCTCACATATTCCGGCAACTCCTGATAAATATATATACCCAGATACGGTCGGGGTATGACAATTAATCCTGTAGACACTTAGGAAGATATATGTATGAATACCTCTCCTTTCATACCCACTCTGCTATGACTGACTTCCTTAAACACTGTATTCTGAGGCACACCCTAAAAATGTTTTTACGCCGAGGCGCGGTTCTCAGACCGCATCCAGCTATAGTCTCAGATAGTAGGAATAACAGTGTGAACTTAATTCAAAGATAATAAAACCAGTTCAAGGTGATACACTCAGTAATTCTGGTTCCCTCTGTGTGAAAAAGCAACACTAACAAAACATATATACACAATGTGGTCGATAACCAGTATATAGTAGTAGATAATCACACTGGTAATAAAATGTTAACAAAGTAGCTAACTGTTGCTATTGGCTATTTAGTTCATATGAGCCCCAGGAGAACCCGGATAGTAATATATATCCGTGAATGTGTCTGTCATCTCAATAGTAATAGCAGGGGTAAAGTAAAGGCTGTATCATACACACTCAGACAGACATGCTGCAACACTGTATTCAGAGGCACACTCTAAAAATGTTTCTACGCCTCGAGGGCGGTTCTCAGACCACATCCAGCTATAGCCCCAGATAGTGAGAATAACAGTGTGGATTTAATTCAAAAGATAATAAAATATGCTCAGAAAGTATCACATTCAATCGCTCTGATTCCCTCTGTACGTAGAAGCAGCACTGGCAAAACATATATTATACATAGTATTCAATCCTCAGTGTATTACAATAACCAGTGACACTGGTAACAAATTGTTACCAAACTAGTTGTTTGTTGCTTGTGGCTGTATTGCTCATATGAGCCCCAGGGGAACCCCAGATAGCAGTTACTGTCCGTGAATCAGTCAGTCAGATCAATGTCAGTAGTGGAGGTAAAACGGAGGCTGTGTGTGTTCAGGTTACACATCCAGCATGCTGCATGCTGTTAGGGAACGGCAGTAAGATTAGCACTAGCACAAAGTCATGGCCATACACATGCAGGCTATACTTACATCTTGTATCTCTTTTACTGCTCAGTGTTTGTTCGTTCCGTAGTGCATCTCCTCATCTCTCCTCTCATCTCCTCATCATCACTCATCTCCTGCAGGTTCTTTCTCATGGTGACATCAATCTGTCACAATCACCTGATGTAAGTTTCATGCAATGTTGCGCTTTCTCAAAGGTGACAGTAATTGCTATCTGGGGTTCCCCTGGGGCTCATATGAGCAATACAGCCACAAGCAACAAACAATTGACTTACTGATTCACGGACAGTAACCGCTATCTGGGGTGCCTTTGGCTGCGGCCCCACTGCCTGCGCTGCACGCGCATCTGCGAGGCAGGCGGCGCGTGCAGCCGAGTCCCCCGGTCTGCAGGGCTGCAGGGGGAAAGACAGGGGGGGCGTAATGGGGAAGTGATGGGGGCACGGCCGTGACGTCACCCAGCAGGTTCGCCCTCATTGGCTGAACCGCCGAGGGCGTGGCCGAGCGCTCCGTCATGACTCCTGCTCTCAATTTTCTTGAGCAGGAGTTTCTCTTGGCACAGCGCGGCGGCCCCCCCATAGCGGGACCGACCCCATTGTGGGGCGGCTCTTGTCGCTGCAGTAGTCAGCGGGGACCTGGCCTTTGAGTGCCTTTAGTGCATCAGGCTGGGGGTATGTATCCTCCATGCTTGATGTTATAGGAGAATTATTTATCCTGCTTTAAACTAAATACACGAAATTATATTTTAAGTGAACTGTGTATGATTTAATACTACAGCTTAACCCCGTTATAGCGCGATCCGTTATAACGCGAAATTCACGTGGTCCCGTTTTTTTTTTCAATTAAAAAAAAATAAAAGGGGTGGGGGGGGGGGGAGGGTTGGGCTGGGCAAAATTGGGACAAAACATTAATAAAAGCTTAAAATAAAATAAAAACACAAACCCACCAAACAGCACAATAGAACAAAAGAATACTATTTAAGTGAATAGAACATAAGCTGAAGATCTCCTACCTCTCCTCTTTATGGGATTGTGCTGCCTCTGCCACTGCTCTGTGGGTGGCTGTGGGCGCTATTTGCGGGCTCTGGGTTCTGTGCGCTGTGTGCACTCTGTTGGAACTCTGTGCTGTGTGAGTTGTGGGCGCTCAAGGCTATGATCACAAAGAACCCTACCACTTCAAAGGCCAGCATCTTTCATGTTAACCAAAAGACCACACATAATTACCCCCCCTGCTCACACAGTACCCCCGCTCCACATATCCCCCCTGCTCAAACAGTAAGCCCCCTCCCTACGCACACAGTAACCCCCTTCTCAAACACGGTGTTCTGTGGGCGCTCTGTGCACTCGCTGCACTCGGTGAGGGCTGAGGGTCGTGTGTGCGCGCGCCGTGGCCGTCTGTGCATGCCGTGCGCATGCGCCGTGCGCATGCGCCATGCGCATGCGCCGTGTGTGTGGTTTGTGTTAGACGTGGGCTGCCTGTTCCCCCTGCTCCTCTGCGGTTCCAGCGTGTACTGTCCCAGCGGGGTCATGTGACGTCACGGCATGGCAACGTGACCCCGCGGGGTCATTTGACACCAGTAACCATGGAGACGCACTAAATGTTAAACATAAACAGTACATAAAAGTTAATTAAAAGGATTAAAAATTGAATAATAATCAACACAAATGAAGTGATAACATATATAATACAACATAAAGTATGTAAAATAGAATAAAACATTGTAATAAAGTGACACCTAAACAAACCTCTGACCCCCTCTGCTCATGGTTATCTCTGTCATTGTTATCCTTCAACACACTGTCCTGTCTGAGAGCTAGTAAAATACTGTACATACTGTACTCAGGTACTGTACTTAAGCCCTCCAGACCAGTTGTTAAAAGCCTCAGGTTTTCAACACTAGGAAAAGGCATACTGAAGACCCCTGGCAGGTAGAAATAGCGGAAACTTCAACCAAACGTAAGAGGTTTACTGTTCAAGAAAAAATTGCTGCGCTTGATAGAATAAAATCTGGAGTCACGCAAACCAAAGTGGCTAGAGACCTAGGACTGAATGAGTCTACAGTTCGCGGATGGAAAAAGGAGGAGGAGAAACTTTGTGATGGATTTAAATCCATAGAAACAGACGATGGACTGAAACGTAATCGTTTGCGTGAACCTAAAGACAGCCAGTTGGATAAAGCTGTTTTTCAGTGGTTTGTCCAAGAAAGATCCGAAGGCACGCCTCTGTCTGGACCCCATCTGCAAACGCAAGCCAAAAAGTTTCACAACCAACTTCACGGCAATGCTTCAACCTCCTTCGCGGCAAGTTGTGAATGGCTAGATCGCTTTAAAAGGCGACATGAAATAAGGAAAACAGCTATATTAGGAGACATACGGTCAGCTGACAATGAAGCTGCATGCTCGTACCCTGCCAGCTTCAGAAGATAATTGATGATGGTGGCTATACCGCAGAACAGGTTTATAACTGCGATGAGACCGGACTGTGTTTCAAAATGCTACCGAATACCACTCTGGCCTGTAAGAATGACGAACAGTGTAAACAAGGATTTAAACAAATGAAAGACAGAGTGACTATACTTTTTTGTGTGAACCAAACTGGAAATCACAAATTGAAGCAAGTTTAAATCGCCACTGTGCTTCCACCATGTGAATATGGGTACTATGCCTTTTTCGTATGACTTTAGCAAAAATGCCTAGATGACTGCCAGTATTTTCGAAAGGTGGTTTCATCAACAGTTCGTACCAGAGGTCCGTAAACACTTACGGCAACAAAGGTTGGATACAAAAGCTTTGTTGTTACTTGATAACTGCCCTGCACATCCCCCGGCCGATAGCCTAATAAGCTGAGATGGAAAAATTAGTGTCAGCTACTTGCCCAAGAACACGACATCCAAAATACAGCCACTGGATCAAGGCATTATTGCAACCTTTAAGATGAACTTTCGGAAAACGCTGATACAGCGAGTAATCACAAGTGATGATTCAGTTACGACATTTTTAAAGAAAATGAATCTAAAAGAAGTTTTTTATATTGGTGGTGAAGCATGGGAAGCGGTCACACAAATGTGCATTTCGAAATGTTGGCGAAACATAACAGGTGCACGTCCGGTACCGGCTAACGTTGAAGTCGCCAGTGACAGTGAAGAGGATGCTGACTTTGAGGGGTTTACGGAGGAAGAAGTCACCGCCGCCAATCTGTTATTTGCAAACTATGTTAATGAAGGCCTCACAGAACAGGAAATGGCCAATGCAGAACGAGTACTGGAACCGTTCCTTGATACGGAAAGTGGGGCTACAATTGACTCTTTGGTCGATGGGGACAGCAGCTGTCCTACTCATGAACATATGACGGACTCAGAAATCATTCAAAGCCTTAGTAGTGAAAATACAGATTTGGATACTACTGAAGACGATGAGGACGAGGAACCAGAGCCGCCACCAAAGATCACAGAGGCGCTCGTAGGATTACAAACAGGACTTAAATTTCTAGAGACAGAAAACATCGATTCAATTACAATCTTGCAATTAAAAAGAATCATTGAAATCGTCAAAAAGAAGAAAAGAGATGCACTGAAACAGACAACCCTCGATAGTTTTTTAAAGTGTAATCTCGAGCTGTTTTTATTATGTACAGTACTGTATGTTTTTTGTTGTACAGTTGTTACATGAACACCGAGTGCATTACACTGTTTTCACTTTAATTAGGAATTACAGCTCCATTGTTAATGTTCAAACAGCAATATACAGTAACTGGAATGTTACATGTATAAAAGCAGTTGCGAGTTCAGTATGTGCTGTATCTACAATAGATACTGTATGTGTTTTTGTGTGTTGAGCAAAAAGTTATTTAACGTTCAGTACTTTATTTACAGTATTTATGAGTAATGTACAACACGATAATTGGTGTTTTAAATACAGTACTTTATTGTAGAATGCATCAATAAAAGGGTTAATACTGTACAATTGTGCATTTTCTGTATTTTTATTCTATTGCTGAGGTTTTAAACACACACCGACACACTGTCACACACACACACACTGACACGCACACAATGATACTGACATACACCCTTACATACACCCTTACACACACACACTTAAACACACACACACTGACACACACCCTTACACTTACACACTGAAATACACTGAAACACACACGCACAATGACACTGACACACACCCTTACACACACCCTCACACTTACACACTTACACACACTTAAACATACACACTGACGCACACTGACACACACCCTTACACTTACACACACTTAAACACACACACACACTGACATACACCCTTACACTTACACACTTACACACACTTAAACACACACACACACTGAACCACACTGACACACACACACAATGGCACTGACACACACCCTTACAGACACCCTTACACTTACACACTTACACACACACTGACACACACTGACACACACCCTTACACTAACACACTTACTCACCCTTAAACACACACACACTGACACTGACACACACACTGTCTGCCCATACTGTCTGTGTAGTGTTTCGTCAAAGCCACGAACAGCGCATGTGTCTGGATGTGGAGAGCATTGCACATGGCTCATGTAAACAAAGCAGGGACGCCACAGTCTCTTCTTTGAAAGCCGATCCCATGCACATGCGCAGTGCCATCGTAACACAGCAGTGATATGCTGGCAGCACTGCCATCGTTACACAGTAGTGATATGCTGGCAGCACTGCCATCGTTACACAGCAGTGATATGCTGGCAGCACTGCCATCGTTACACAGCAGTGATATGCTGGCAGCAGTGCCATCGTAACACAGCAGTGATATGCTGGCAGCACTGCCATCGTAACACAGCAGTGATATGCTGGCAGCACTGCCATCCTTA
>WSYH01010867.1:0-22135 GCA_036426205.1 Ascaphus truei
TTTTGTAAGCCATCTCAATCAGGCAGGTGGTGTTTAGTAATTAACTACAAGAGGTTAACCACCACACTGCTGGATTAAAGACACATTACTGAACAGGGATAAGTCCAATGTTACATACCTCCCCTGTTTGTGGGAAGCACGGGCTTACCACAGCCAAAGCCCATCCTTCCACTCTCATTCGAGATCTTTCTGTGACTTGAATGAGAGTGGATGGAGGAAGAGAACCTTCAGTCCCGCTGGGATTGGAGCCCTTTCTCCAGTTTATTTTTGTCTCCTCCCGAAGGTGCTTGAGATCAGCACTCCTCAGTCGCTCGAGGAGGACTTTATCCACGTAAAGTCTTCTTATTGCTTGCGCGGTCTTGAGATTTCTGTTGCGTCGGACACTCCTCTTTTTGTAGACAAAGTGTATGGCAACAGTTGTAGAGCAGTTAGGACTAGCCCTTGGAGTTTTCTGCTCTTGAAGCGGTCTTTCTGCAGCTTCTCCACACCACGGAGTCACCAGTTCAGCTTCTTCAGCTAAGGATTCTGCACTCCTACCTCTGTTTGTTGCCTGTTGGGCAGCTGTAGGTTTGGCTAGTGCTTTCTTTGGTGGCTCAAACTTCGTATTTTTGTTTAGAAGTTGCGTGGAGTCCCCAACTCTCACTGTACCCTTGTCCTCACGGGCATTAGTTACTGTGGGATACTGGTGCTTGGGCAGTGCCAATACCTTTTTCCGTATTGGAGGAATCTGTATCAGAGTCTCCTTCATATTCTGGAGCTCTGTAATTTTTGTCGTCAAGGTTGCCGCTGCGTCTGTTTTCTCCTTGGTGTACTGACTCAAGGGAATGGAACAGTCTCTCTGTCTCTCCAGCTCTTGCTCCAGTTTCTGAGCCTTCTTACGCTCCCTCTAATACAGAGTCACCTGGTATCGAAGCTCCGCCTCCAATGATGCTCTGAAGACCTGCAGCGTGGCCTTTAGCTCCTCATACTGCTCTGTGGGGACGTACTGGGTATTCAGACGTTCCTGCAGCGCTTGTACCTCTTTAGCAGCCTGCAGCTTTTCTTCCTGCAGCGTTTGCTGCTTCTCCTCAGCATACTGGAGGTGTGTACGCAGACCTTGCCATTGGTTCTGCAGTCGGTGCCCTGCTTCAAACATTTCCTCTTTCAAAAGTTTATTTATTTCTTTAAGAGCCTGCAGCTCTTCATTCTTTCCCTTGACGTATTCTGTCAACTCAGAATTTTCTTTTTTTAATCTTAAATTTTCTCTTTTTTCAGTCTCTGTACTATTCAGGGCTTCCTTGCAGTCCACCTTCCATTTTTGCACATCTGCTTGGAGGCGGGCTGTCTCCTGGCATGAGACTTCCATCTCCAGGTTTAAGTTCTGAAGCTCCTTCTGAGAGACTTTGAGATCTAAGTTAAGATGTAGGATAGTTTTCCTTGAAATGTCCAGCTCCTCAGTGAGACTGTGTAGTTCCTTTCTGGAAACTTCCAGGTCTGTGCGGCAGCTGTTGGTCTCATCATGTGAGGCATCAAGTGCTCTGTGGAGTGTCTGAACCGCTTTCTGAGATACGTCCACTTCTATCTGGACACTGTTGATCTCCTGTTGTGAGGCATTCAGCTCTATGTGAAGAGTGTGAACCTCTTGCTGGAAGACTGTCATCTGCTTCAGTGCCTCCTCATACTTCCGCTTTAGCGTAGCCACCATTTTATCAGATTGGCTCTGCTTTTCATCCTTGGCGGAAATAGTAGCCTTTGCAGTATCTAGCTCAGTCTTGAGATCGTCCAATTCTGTCCTGGCTAATGAGTAAATTGTGAGCACATCTTTTTGTAGCCTCACGTTATTTTTCAGTAGCTCCGCGTAACCATCTTTCTTTTGATTCAATTGTTCACGGAGTAAATCACAGTCATGCCTGGCAATTTTCAGGGCGTCTTCAGGGCTGGTCAAGGGATCGTCACTCACTGGTTCCGGCTCCGCTTCCCTGGGATGACTGGTTGAGGGTTCCTCACTGTTGGCACCAGACAGACACTTCTTTGGGGTACACGACTTCTGCCTTGGGCCCTCTGGATATTCAGGTATACGTGGGACGAATTCTCCATTTTCTCTAGCCTGCAGGGCATCTCGGTCCCCCTTTTTCTCCACAGGATCTGCGGACGTGTCTGTTACTTCCACGGTAAGTGAAGAACCGCTTTTCTTTTTCTTCCTTTTTGATTTGGATGACACCGTCCCTTCAGGGATACTGGGGTCTCCATCTTCATTTGAAGTTTTAGCAGCGTCACTGGATCCACCCGGCTTTTCTTGCAGCTGCTTTAGCTGACGGAAATATTCGGTGATCCACTGCTCCCGCTCTGTCTCCTGCTGATCATATTCGTCATCAAAGGGAGCGGTCTTTTCTGTTCGTGCCGAGTTCAGGCACCCCCACCATTCTTGGGGTGTTTTGTGGGTGTGACTCGGTTCGGGTTCCCCGTAAGAGATGTCTTCCTCTTTATTGGACTGGAAGGGCCACTCTTCAGTGGGGTAGGGTTCATTACAGGAACGCTGCATCTTGTCCTCCATTTTTAGGCTATCAGGTGTCATTTTCTTCCTGACCTCAGGAGGTGCTATTGCAGCTGTTGCCACTGTATTTGCTAGAACCCCCAATTGTGATAGTCCTACAGATGGGCATATTTTGCTTGTAGAGGTCATGGCTCTCACAGGCATTTCTGTAGATTTTTCTTTCTTGGGTAATAATTTTTTTTTTTCAATATCAGCAGTACTGTGCATGCATTTTCTCTTATCAGGTATACAAGATTGTGCAGTTGCTAGGTAAAAAAAAGTCTATTTGCTATACACCATTTATTTGCTAGGTGAATCCCTCCGCTTCAGCAACAGAATTTGGTTTTCTGCCTGAGTTCAGTAATTTTCAGTCTCATCTTTGGGTATTATGGCATTCACACTTCACACTTTGGGTGTCTGTTTTGCTCCCAAGATAATAGGCATACTTTTTTACTTGCAGAAAAAAAAACATTCTTTGCAGTGGACTCAACACTCAGCAATTGGCTTTGAAAAAACTTTTTCTTTATAGGGCAATTTTACACTCAGCATTTGTTTGCTAAAAATACCCCTGCTTCAGCACAGTCTTTGTATCAATTTTCACACTTTTCTGCATATACTCCATTCACAGCTGGTAGCCCTATGCGGTGTGGCAACCTTTATTTGCAAAATCAGTACCACTCGTGGGTCACCATCTGTTTTCACTGCTTCAGCGAAACCTTTGAAAACAAGAAAAACCTATCCCTTTTTAAGAGCTGACTCACTTCTTGAACCCTGACTATGGCTAGAAGGCAAAATCCCTATTTCAATGACCGTATTACACTTTGTGATAGGTAATTAAAGGTTTACCTGCTTCAGCAGTCTCTTGGGATTGGGGAAAAGAGTCCATCTGTGGTTTTGTAAGTTTCATTGGTGTGTGTCCCTTTAAATCTGATCTCTGCTGCATGAGGGTTTTTTTTTTTTCCCAAGTTGTTTAGACTGTTTGTAGGCAAAAAAGCATAACAAAAAATTTCACATAAAAACTCCGGTCCTTTTTAACTACAAGGACACCTCTTGTCCCACTTCTGACGACCATATGTGGACGGACGTTCACAGAGGTACACAATTAGGAGGCTTTATAACGTGAAATTATAATAGGTTTTATTCTGCCTGTTCCTTTTCATCAGGAAAAGTATCCAAACACAGGGGGGGGGGGAACAAAGCTTCCATTCACTTGGGAGTAATTCTAGTGAAAACACTATGCAACCAATTCACATCTCCCTAGTCAAGCATTTCTCCCCAGCCCCAAACATAGCATGAAAATAAGCAGATATAAGCAGTCTCTTAATAATGAAAGTCTTATCTGTTTATCAGCTGTAGAGTAAGCTTCTCTGCTCTCCTGGAACCGCACTGAGCGTGCACAGAAAATCAGCATCCAGGTTTAGAAGTCTTATTTGGGCATTGTGTCTTGAAAGCAGCTCTGCTAACTTTGGCAGAGCTCAAAACAAGTGTGTCTCCAAGTTCAGCTCAGGTGTCAGCTAAAGAGTTCTCACTTCCTGTTTGAACAGACAGGCTTTTGTAAGCCATCTCAATCAGGCAGGTGGTGTTTAGTAATTAACTATGTAAGGTTAAAACTGTCTTCTGCCAGCTCTGGAATTGATAAGGTTAAACAGAATACACTGGCCGTGCTATTTTCATGGGAGGCTATTGTAAATAGCTTTTAGACCAACTGTTTAGTGCCTGTCAAATGTTGTTAAAACAAGGCTACAGAGGATAGGGCTGCCTTATAAGTCACCATTGTATATTACTCTTGCTCAGCAGTTAAATGTTTTAAGCTCTACAGAAAAGGCATTATGTGAAGGTTACATGTAAATTTAGATGTGTACCCATATTTGTAACAGATGACAACAGTATTTTTGTCCCTGCCTTATGTATAAATCCTGCTTGTGAACCATTAAAATTCAGTTGTGAGAATTCAACTACGAGCCTCCTTGAATTCTTACAGCTCCGAGCTCATATGCTATACTATTTGAAAGCATCCCATATCTGTTGCGTTTCAGTTGCTCCCGGGAGAAGTTATGTTTTGCTTGCCCTAGAAGGACCTGATCTGTAGAGATCTAACAAACTACAAGAGGTTAACCACCACACTGCTGGATTAAAGACACATTACTGAACAGGGATAAGTCCCCTGTTACAGTGCTATTATTGGAAAATAAAGAGGAACAGGAGAAGCAAGATTTTTTATCTTTATTGTTCCTAAACTCCAATTATTTTGCAAACACATCCACCCAAATTGGAGTTTTATATGGGTATAGCCTCTTATCTCAAACTGGTTCTGCATTCCGTTCACCCCCTCCCTTGCATCTGGCATATATACAGATTAGTTGTGGGAGAGTGAAAGACCCTGAGGGAATCTGTGACTTACAGGATAGCTAGATCATGAGGTCAAATCTCAATCAAACTTCTATCATACTACATAAAAAACATGATGAAGGACAAACAGAGAAACAAAATGGTTGCATGGATCCTTGTGCACCCCCCTACGTGCGCTTTATATCACACTTTCACAGAGTATATTGCTGAGAATCTTCTGAGGGTGTTCATCCGGAAATCCACATCTCCCGCTGGAGCCGGGTTTTTCTTCGTAAAGAAAAAGATGGGACCCTGCGACCTTGCATTGACTGTCGAGGTCTCCACAAAATTACTATCAATAATCGCTTTCCTCTTCCTCTTATTTCCGAACTTTTTGATCGTCTTCAAGGAGCTAAAATCTTTTCCAAATTGGATCTACGCGGTGCGTATAACCTTATTAGAATCCGTCAAGGCGACGAGTGGAAAACCGCATTCAATACCCGAGACGATCACTACGAGTACATGGTCATGCCTTTCGGCCTATGTAATGCCCGAGCTGTGTTCCAAAATTTTGTCAATGAGATATTCAGGGATCTTCTCAACTCGTTTGTAATCGTTTACTTGGACGATATTATGATCTTTTCTAAGTCTGTGCAGGAACATGTAGGACACGTCAAACAATTACTGCTTCGTCTACAATTGAACCATTTATTCGCTAAACTTGAAAAGTGTCACTTTCATCAATCTTCTACAGTTTTCTTAGCATACATCATTTAGGATACCGACCTTATGATGGATCCTGCCAAGGTCAAAGCGGTTCTGGACTGGCCCCAACCCACCACGCTCAAGGCTGTACAGCGCTTCCTGGGGTTTTTCAATTATTATTGCAGATTAATTCCGAATTTCTCTTCTTTAGAAGCTCTCCTGGCGGCTATTACCAAGAAAGTAACGGTTCCCTCATCTTGGTCTTCTGCTGCAGTCAAGTCTTTTGATCTCTTAAAAAAAGCGTTAGTATCTGCCCCGGTTCTGGTTCATCCTGATCCTAAGCTCCCCTTTACCCTCGAGGTGGATGCATCCGATGTCGGTGTAGGCGCTGTTTTTTCCCAGAGAAAAAAATCCTCAGGCCAGGTTGCACCCTTGTGCTTTTTTCTCCAAAAAAATTTCCGCAGCTGAACGTAACTATGATATTGGTAATCGTGAACTCTTGGCCATGCTTGCATTAGAAGAATTGAGACACCTTTTAAACGGAACAGAGATGCCTATAACAATTCTTACGGATCACAAGAATTTGTTGTACATCGAGGGAGCTCATCGCCTGGGAACTCGCCAAGCCAGATGGTCACTCTTCTTTTCAAGGTTCAACTTTATTATCTCCTACCTTCCTGGAATGAAAAACGTCAAAGCAGATGCTCTGTCTTGTCAGTTTTCTCTTGAGGATAATTCTGAGGATCAAATCAAATCTATTCTTTCATCTAAACTCATTCTTTCTTCCACTAACTTTGAGGCTTTAATGGATATTGTTCTTCAACAAAACCAAATTCCTGATAACCTTACGGTCCCCGAGGGCCATCTGTTTACTTCTCCTTCTTTGCGCAAACAGGTCCTGGAGTGGGGACATTCTTCCAAATTGGCAGGTCATCCCGGGGCAAAAAGGACATTGGATCTCATCTCCCGGACTTTCTGGTGGTCTCGGATGCAGAAGGATGCTAAGGACTTTGTACTTGCATGCCCAACTTGTGCCAGGACTAAAACTTCCAGAAACCTTCCTGCTGGGTTAATTCAGCCATTGAAAAAATGTATATTGAGCCGCGTGTCGCTGCGTGACTTCATCAGTGTCATGTGACACGAAACGCGTTGGTGACATCATCACGCAGCGATACACGGCCGTGACGACGGTCTGTTTGTGTTGTTCCCAGAGCTCAGCTATACCACGAGGAGTTCACAGATGAGTTAGAGTGCCTAAGGTCTGTGTTTTTTCCATCTAACATTCCTAGCACCTTCTGCCCTCCTCTTACAACTAGGACAATTGTGATTTAGGGTGTTTACACCCTTTTACTCCACGTTGCTTGGGCTCTATATGTATTAATTATTAGTGTCACTTTAGACAGTTTTTTATTTATGATGCGGACGAAACGCGTCAGAGGATCCTCCTCATGTAATTTTATCTTTGGCTTATATGCCGTAATAAAGTTTTTTTGATTAGCACTTGCCTCCAGCCTGATCCTGATTGCGGTGCTCATTTCCCACTGCCCTATCTATCATCGCCATCGCAGACCAGCTCCTAAATTCAAGCCTGGTGACAAAGTCTGGTGGTCTTCAAAACTATTAGGCTGAAGGTCCCATCTATGAAGTTCACACCTAGATTCCTCGGTCCGTTCTCTATTTCTGAAAAGATCAATCCGGTATCTTATCGTTTGTCTTTATGTTCTTCCATGCGAATTCCTTCAGTCTTCCATGTGTCCTTACTCAAACCAGTGATCCAGAACGCACATTCCGTTCCCGTTCTTCCCACCACCTCCGTGCTGGTACATGGTCAGCCCGAATACGAAATCCAGTCTATCCTGGATTCCAAATTCTCTCAAGGTTCTTTGTATTATCTCATTAATTGGAAGGGATTCGGTCCTGAGGAGAGATCTTGGGTTCCCACACAGCGGATTCATGCGGCAAGGATGGTCAGCAGGTTTCATCTAAATTTTCCTGAAAAACCTTCATGGAGTCGCCCGGAGGTTTCTCCTAGAGGGGGGAGGGAAAGGGGGTTCCTGTGAGCATTCGCCATTCTGGCAGTTCTGTCCCCTTAACCCTTACCGTTCTGGTTCCTGTGGCACTCAAGAAAGGCAGCCCAACGGTGGTGCTCATGCACGGCACGCGGGTTCCGTCGGGCTCTGCTATTCCTGGGTCCAGGGTACACTCTTTTGCCCCTTGCATTGACGCGCGATGCATCTGCGGTGCGCGGTCTCCCCGGCGGTCTGTGGTCCCTGCCTCTCGTTCCCGCCCTGATATCAGAGCTACACGGTGCAACACTACCCCGCTCCTCCTCTGTCTCCGTGGGTCTAGTCTCCGCCCCCGTACTGACGCAAGTGTCGTGGCGCGCACTGACAGCATGCGACCGCCAGCCTCTCTGGAAGTTCCACCTCAGTGTCAATCAGCTGTGTAATTGCACTCACCTGCGTGATCCAGCAGCCTATCAAAGAGGGCGGTTCTGTTTCCTGGATGCCTCTCATTGGTTGAAGGTCCTTTAAATATGCTGTTTGAAATCTCATTCCTTGCTGAGCATAACTTCTGTTTGTGACACTGAACCTCACTGCTTCTAATCTGTCTGCCTCTTACCTTGCTGCCTGACCCTGCCTAGTACCTTGGACTTCGTGATTCTCTCCTGCACTGACCCTGGCTTTGGATTACGACGACTCTGCTCTCTTCTGCACTGCCCCTGCATTGGATTACGACGACGCTGCTCTCTCCTGCACTGACCCTGGCTTTGGCTCTACGACGACTCTGCTTTCTCCAATCCAGACTCTGGCAACGTACCCCAACGATCCGCTACTTTCCACTCCTAGACCCGGCAAAAACCACGTTTACGCTGTCTTCTATAACCCTGACCCGGCTTGCAAGATTATCCTACACTACAGTCGCGCCCTCGCGGTTGTGGTCGGCGTTCTATACCAATCCCTACCTCAGCCCTGCGGTCACGCCTCGTTTGTGGTGAGCTACGCGTTACACTATCCTGTCATACTGCCTTTTCCGCATCCAGACCCAACACCATAACCTGTATCTTTTTTGTATTGGCTATTTTTAGCAGATCAATAATTCATTGTGTGTGGTCAGCCACTTGTCTATCCCTGATAAATCAACTTGATCTGGGTGTATTAGCCTGGGCAGGATACGACTAAACCTATTGGCAATTAGTTTGGAGTAGATTTTTATGTCTGTGTTTATAAGGGATATTGGCCTGTAGCTCTTGTAGTTTAGGGGGTCTTTTCCTTGTTTGAATATTAGTGATATAGACGCCTGGGGCATATGTTTCGGGAAAGAGGCCCCAGCTAACACCGCATTGAACATATTTTTTTTTTTTTTCAACTTCAAAATTTTTATTAGGTTATACAATTTGAACATTATAACACCGACCATTCTTTAACATGGTAATACACACATAGGCATTTCCACCCCAGCTCTCACTACCGGGGGTTGTGATCTGTCACAGTCAACGCTGGACAAACAACATTTACTAACAGGACATGACAAACCTGACCGACATGACCAAGACAAGACAACAAAGAGTATACACATTGGGGGGGGGGGGGGGGCATTCATCGGTAAGGTCCAGGGTCGGCAGGCATCTGCCTATTTAGTTGTGGCTCACTGTTCGCCGCCTGTCTGGTTGCTTTCTCGCATCTTGTGATGCAAGGAGGGGTCCTACCTGTCTCATAGCTATGTCGTCGTGAGTCCTGCTCGGTCACCGGAGAACGCATCTATAGTTATTATTGCAGAATTGCGCTGGCATCCAGCCCGGGGATGTCTGTTTGGGCGATCCATGGCGCCAATACTTTTAGAAAATTGAGGCCAGTGTCGTTGACCCAGCTCGTCAACTGTTCCATCTGGCAAACGTGCCAAATTCTGTTTCGAATTCTGGGGATTACTGGTAGATCTTGCTGTTTCCACACCGCTGCGATCTCGCACCTGGTGGCGGTTGCAAAATGTGTAACCAGTTTGTGTGCCGACTTTGGCAATCCCTGGATCCGTCTGCCCAAGAGGAACAGCCACGGGTCCAGGGGGATCTCCAAATTGAGAATCCTTTGTATCCATTCTCTAATGTCTTCCCAAATCGGGACCACCTTCGGGCAGGACCACAGCATGTGTAGTAAGTCAGCTACCTCCCCGCACTGCTTCGGGCAGAGCGGGGAGTATCCGCTGACGAATTTAGACAGTTTCAGGGGTGTGGTACCAGCGCATCAGGACCTTATATGCGTTCTCTTTTAATGTTGAGCAGATGGAGCTTTTGGCTGCCGCTTGTAGGATGAGTGCCCAGTCTTCGTCCTCTAGAGTCTCCCCTAAGTCTGTCTCCCATTTTGTCATGTAGTTCAGTTGGGGTTCTTCGGGTCCTTCAGGACAGACTACTTCCCTGTACATTCTAGAGGTAAGTCCCCTTGTGTCAGTATCTCTAGAACACAGCTGCTCAAAATTGGTCCTTGCAGGTCGAATTGGGAATTTATTGTAAAATGCTCTGATCTGGAGGTAACGAAAAAGTTCGGTATTTGGCAAGCCTTTCTCTGATTTAATTTGTGTGAAAGTTTTTAATGAATTTTTTCCCCTCCAGATCTTTTAGTCGCTTGTATCCCGACTGTGTCCAATTTATGAAATGATGATTGCTGGTCATCCCCGGAGCGAAATCCGGATTGTTTAATAACGGGGTCATCAAGGAGTGCTTAGTCATTAAGTTATATTTAAATTTTGTATTCCCCCATACCGCGAGAGAGTTCACCACAGCCTGCAGCAGCATCCCCACTGTGTTACCACATCGTTTTGGTAGCCAGATTAAATTGTGCAGCTCAACCGGTGCACAGCAGTCTCTCTCCAGCGCCACCCATCTCCGCAGAGACGGATCTGAATGCCACTGGATAATTTGGCATAATTGTGCTGCTTTATAATACGCCATCAAGCAAGGTACCGCTAATCCTCCTCTAATCGTTGGCCTTGTTAAGATGCCGTTCGCAATTCGCGGGCTCTTGTTATGCCATATAAATTTCATGATTCTAGCCTGTAAGGAGAGGATGTCAGCTCGAACCAAGGGTATCGGCAGGGCCTGGAGCAAATAAAGCACCTTTGGCAGGAGATTCATTTTAATGCAATGAATTCTTCCAAACCAGGAAATGCCATACCCTGCCCACACCCTGAGATCCTCCCTCAAAGTCTGGAACAGCCTGGGGTAATTGGCTTTATATAGGGAATTATAGTCTTTAGTAATGTATATTCCCAAGTATTTGATAGAGGAGGCTTGCCACTTAAAATTAAAGTTTAGCTCGATTCATTTCTCTACCGGTCTTGGTAGGTTTATGTTGAGGGCTTCGGCTTTGGTCTGGTTAATTTTGAACCCCGAAATTTGATTAAACTTTCCCAGGATCTCAAAGACATTGGGCAGAGAGGTAAGAAGTTTTGACAACGTCAGGATCACGTCATCTGCGTATAACGCCACCTTGTGGGACTGGTCCCTTACGTCTATCCCTGCTATATCGGGGCTTAGGTGGATGTGCGCCGCCAGGGGTTCTATGCATAGGGCAAACAACAATGGGGACAGGGGGCACACCTGTCGCATCCCACTACAGATCTTAAATTGTTCCGAGGGGTAGCCCTGACGGGGCACCCTTGCCGTGGGGCCGTTATATAAGGCTAATATGGCCTCCAGGACACATCCTTCAAAGCCGAATGCCCCTAGTGTTGCTCTCAGATAGGTCCAGTCTATCCTATCAAAGGCTTTATCTGCATCCAGACTTAGTATCATAGACGGATATTCTTTTTTTTTGGCCAGATCAATCAAATCTATTATCTGTCTAGTGTTGTCTGCTGCCTGCCTTCCTCCGATAAATCCCACTTGATCCGGATGAATCAACCTGGGCAGGACGATACCCACCCTGTTAGCTAGTAGTTTAGAAAAGATTTTTATGTCAGAGTTGATCAGAGAAATGTGCCGGTAGCTCTTACAGTCTACCGGGTCCTTGCTTGGTTTGTGGATCAAAGAGATTGAGGCCTGGAGCATTTGAGTTGGGAAGGAGGCCCCTGCGAAGATTTCGTTAAATAATTTCAAGAGATGTGGCGCTAGTATTTTAAGATATTTTTTATAATATAAATTTGAAAAGCCATCTGGCCCAGGGGCTTTGGCTGGTTTGAGTGATTTTATTACCTCGGTTAGCTCCTCGATTGTAAAGTCCCCCTGAAGTGTCTCCCTCTCCACCCTACTCAATTTGGGAAGTTGTGCCTCTTTTAGGAATTTCTTTAATTTCTCTCCTGTTTTTTGTGTGTGGCTGACCTTATCTCAGTCGTAGAGAATCTCGTAGTATTGTTTAAATTCCTCGACTATTCATCTAGGATTGGAGGTAAGGTGCCCCCCCTTCGTTCGGATTGATGTGATACTATAATTTGGAAGCCTGTTACGTAATTTGTTGGCAAGTAAGGTATCTGGCTTGTTGGCCTTATCATAGAACTTACGCTTAGTCCAGGCCAACTCCCTCTCAACCCTGGAGGTTAGCAACAGATTGAGTTTAATTTTAGTGTCAGAGAGCTCCTTCAGGGTGTCTCTCTGTTTATTTACTATATGCAGTGTGGAGAGGTGTGCTAGTCTCTCTCGCAATTCTTTTATCTGAGCCTCCTTTACTCTCTTTGTTTTTGCTGCTAGATTCATTAGAAGTCCCCTCAGGGTTGCCTTATGGGCTTCCCAAAGCGTGGAGTGTGAAGACACACTTCCAGTATTGAGCTCAAAATATTCCTTGATTTTATCTCCTATTTCCCGTTCCGATATTGGATTTTTCAATAGCAGCTCATTTAGTTTCCAGTTCACTCTAGCCTGTCCAGCAACCGTAATGTGCACCGCAGCTCTATTGGTGCGTCGTCTGACAATGAAATATCATGGATTCCAGAGTGGGAGACCACGGGAACCGCCTTATGAGAGATCAGGAAGTAATCTATCCTACTGTATCTGTCGTGAGGGTGCGAATAGAAGGTGTATTCTCTTGTCGTAGGGTGTTGCTCCCTCCATATATCTATTAATTGACAGTCTCTTAATCCTTGTGTTATGTTTAGTACGTCATGTTTCTGTGGTTGGTTAGTCCCTGTGCATCTGTCTAGGTCAGGGTCTAATGTTCTATTGAGATCTCCAGCTAGAAGCACACAACCTTGTGCTATTTTGTGTAGCTTGTCAAAGAATTGCGTGAAGAACTGCGGGGTTTGTTCACACGGGGCATATATAGAGACTTGAGTGACCACTTGACTGTGTATCGTCCCAATCACTATGACGTATCGTCCGTCGGTGTCTATATGGGTCTTAACCACCTGTAAGGGTAGTCTATTGTGGACTAAAATGGCCACTCCCATTTTCTTAACCGCGGCCGAGGCCAGGAAGACTGATCTGAAGTGTTTATCTACATATTTTGGATGGTTGTGCTGGGATGGTTTGTCTACCTCGACTCCCGGCTTGCATGCTGTCCGCTCGACCATGCCTAACTTGTGTGTTTCCTGTATGAAATGCCTAACTTGGTTGTTTCCTGTATGAAAACAATATCTGCTTTTTTGCGGTTGTAATCCTGGAAAGCGATCCTACGTTTAATGGGGTTGTTAAATCCTTTAACGTGGTGCGATATAAGGACCAATTCGTTACTCATCTGGGTGGTGGTGTGAACCCTCGTCCATGAGACGCGTTGCTTTCGTCTCTGCTGCTGACCCTCTTAGGGATGGGTCCCTTTCTTCTCTTGGAAACCCTCGGACCTCTTTGACCGGTGACACCTGGGGACTGGGAGGAAACATAAGGGAAACCTGGGGAGGGGGGACATACAAACATCCACAGATATAACTAACATTTAAAGTCCTCGGAACCGTGGCCCCGCCATCTTGGTTCCCAGTCCATCGCCTTTGGGCTCTGGGGGGCCGCTGCGGGGAGCCAACCTCCAACCCTCCTCCTCCCCCATACACCCCCTTCTTCCCAAAGGACTTTGCTTGAGCCCTGGAATTAACCTCTTCCAGGCTCCAGCCCCTGGCCCATGTGGACTGCAGAGCAGGCTCGTCCCCGGTAGCCACTGCCCCACTCTTAACCGTATTGTACTATCAAAACCTCTATGAACTTCAACTTCTGCCCCAACCTCTAACCGTTACTGCTCCTAGTATTATTGGCAGGGTTTTACAACTTTCCCCTGCCTCCCATCACCCCCACATAGTCTGAGCGATATACCCCTCTGCAAACTGACCCCCTTCCCCGTAGACTCCTGCCCCTCGCGGCCCTGCCGTTGCCCCTTCCTATGGTGCGGCGACATGCTTCCTTCCTTATTCTGCCTCTCTGCTTGACACCCCTGCACTGGGGAACCCGTCTATGTGGTTTCTTTCACAGCCCGCGTCACTCTTCCGTCCTTTCCCTGCACCTCCTCCCCCTGACTCTCGGCTTCCTAACGTGGCCCCCATCTTGCTCACTTGCTATGTACCCTTTCATCCATGCTCCTCGCCCTCCTCACCTTCCCTCAGTCTCTCTAACACTTGCGTTTCCATCTTTCTCTTCGCTGCTTAACTTTTCTCTGTCCTCTCTTTTTTAGCTCACTTTCGTCTCTTGCTTATTCTCCACCCTTTACTCCAGCTGCTCACTGCTATCTCCCTTTTTCCTCTCCTTTCGCTTTCTGCCTGCTTTCTTCCTGCTTGTCCCCTCTTTGACTTTACTACATCCCTTTTGCCTTCTGCCTCTACTACTTCTTTTTTGCCCTTTCATCCACTTCTATCACTTCCCCCATCCATTCTGCTCCCCTTCTCTATCTATCCGTTCTTGCTAACCTCCCCCAACCTTACGTCTACTTCACCTTCCCTGTCTTGCTCGTTACTGTCCCTCATCTCGGCTTTTTTCCCCTCTTTCATCTTCCCACTACCCTCCTCTCAGGACGCTGGGCTGCTGTTCCCGGTTTCACCCTCTGATCCCGGTGTTCATAGGTCGGGCTCCGCGGCTTTCTACGCCCCCCGATTGTTCTGGGGATGCTCCGCTCCTGCTCTCCTCCGGTCCGGTGTCCGCTGCGGCGGTCTCTCTCCGCGTCGCTGTCTTATGACGTCTGCCGACGTCATCTCCGCCCCATCCAAGATGGCCGCCCGTTCACTTCTGCTCGAGGTCCCCGGACATCCGGCAGCCACCATTTTGGGGTCGTCTTCGCGCCAGTGCGGGTACGTTCCCGCGCTCACCTCCCGTCCGTCGTGGACTTCCTGCTCCTGCGTTCCAGCTTGGTTCTCTGGTCTCCTCGTGGCTGACACTATCTTTGGGCCGCGTATACTGGACTCTCAGGTGAGTGGAGCTCTTTTTGCAGGCGTCACTGAAGGGGTTTTCTCTCCACAGTATTTTCTTCCGCGGGACCGATTCTTTTATTACTTTATTGTTTGTCTACCTCGACTCCCGGCTTGCACGCTATCCACTCGACCATGCCTAACTTGAACTGGTGGGGGATCGTGGCACAACAGAACGAAACTTATAACCATAACTGATCCAACTTATGAATGTACTTTTGACTTAGGGGTTCTCCTGTCTTCCAATCCTCAGCGTTTATCTGTTGGAGACCGGGGAGAGTGCCCCACCGTTGACCAGCTAGGGCCTGGGGCCTCTTCTATGTCCTTGCTTATGGTGGGGGCCCCCTTGAGACCCAGCTTCTGAAGGAATGCCTCCCCCTCTCCTAGCCCTCCCCCTCTCCTAGCTCTCTCACGTGCAACCCGAAAGGGAAGGTCCAACAATAACGAATGTTTTTTTCCCTGAGGATCTTTGTAATCAGGATTAGCGTTCTGCGCCGCATCAGGGTCGTGGGGGACAGAACCTGAAATAGAATAATTTTAGCCCCTTCGAATTCGATCGCTGGGATGGATCGGGTCTTATGGAGGACAGCCTCTCTAGTACTATAGTAGTGCAGCCACACTATTATGTCCCGTGGCTGTTCCGTCTGCATGGGCCTGGATCTTAGGGCCCTATGGCAGCGGTCCATCTCCAGTCTCTCCTTAGGCGTCTCAGGCAGCAGTTCCCCCAGCCATCTTAGAACAAAGTCCTTGCAGTCCCCTACTGCCTCGGGGACTCCCCTGATCCGGACATTATTACGCCGGTCCCTATTTTCGGCATCTTCTTGCTTCTCCCTCAGTTCATTTATTTGGGTTTGTAGCTCTGCCGTTTTTCTTTCGTTCCTTTTTATAGCTTTGGTGGTGAGGTCCAGTTGCGTTTCCACCTGTCCCATGCGCTCCCCGAGCCTGCCAACTTCTTTCCCCAGTTCTTTAATTTCAGCCTGCAGTAGTGTCTTTAAGTCCTTGTACAGGCGGTTGAAGTCGCAGATCCTTACAGTAGGAGTTCAGGGTTGTCGCTTTCCTCCCCCTCTCCCTCCCGTTTCGAATCAGAGCCCTGATTTGAAATCGGCGCCATTGCAGAGTCTGCCTTGCTGCTTCTGGTGCTGCCGAAGTATTCGGGGAGCCCCTTCTTCCTCGGGGTTTTGACCTGCTTTTTTGACATCCTGGTATGTTGCTTTAGTACTTAGAGTTGTTTCACTGCTTTTTTATTGATTTTTGAGGTTTATTTCTATCACTGTCTACGAGCGGGGCACAGAGCACTCAGATCACACGACCATACTCTCTGCCGTCGTGCATGCGCCTCCCGCATTGAACATTTTAAGAAGATAAGGGGCCATTAGTTTTATGTATTTTTTGTAATACAAGTTTGAGAACCCGTCTGGGCTAGGGGCTTTGGCTGCCTTTAAGTCCTCGATCACCTGTGTTAACTCCTCTAAGGTGAAGTCCCCTTCCCAATACCTCCCTCTCTCCCTCACTCAAACCCGGTAGTTCCAAGCTACACAGGAATTCTTTCATGGCTCGTGATGTATTATTATTGTGTGCCACTTTTTTATCGTTGTACAATTCGTCATAGACGTTTTTAAACTCCTCTACTATCCTTTTTGGATTGGCCGTTGTGGTTTCAGGTTTCAGCCTGATCACCTGAATATTGTAATTTGGATGCCTACAGTATTACATAGTTTATTCGCTAGAGGGTATCTGGCCTGTTTGTTTTATCAAAAAATTGCCTCTTTGACCAACTCAGAGAATTATTCGCCTGGGAGGTTAGCAGTAAATTTAGTTCGATTTTTACATCTTTTATTTGTTGCAAGATTATTGGGTTGGCTCCTTGCTTGTGCATGCCCGACAAGTCTTTCAGTTTGCTCTGGAGTCGCACAATTTTTTCATTTCTCTCCCATTTTCTTTTAGCTGCTAAGCTGATCAGAGAGCCCCTCAGTGTCGCCTTATAGGCTTCCCATATTGCCATAAGGGAATCAACCGGGCCTTTATTTAGATTGAAGAATTGGTCTATGTCGTTATATATAGATTGGCAAGTCTCGGATCTTCAGCATGGCCTCATTAAGTTTCCAATTTGCTCCCGGTCTGATGAAGGTTAAATTGGGTGCACTGTAGCTCTATTGGTGCGTGATCTGACCATGAAATATCATGGATCCCAGCATGGGAGATCTTTGGGACCAGTCTGCTTGATATAAAAAAGTAATCGATTCTGCTATAGGTTGCGTGTGGGTGTGAGTAGAATGTGTAGTCTCTGTCCAGGGGATGGAGTTCTCTCCAGATATCTACTAGGTGATTGTCTTGTAGACTAGTAATTAGCATCGGCAGTCTGTCTCTGTTATTCCTAACTGGGCCTGATCTGTCCAATTTGGGGTTTAGTACTACGTTAAAGTCCCCTGCCAAAATCACACTACCCCTAGTTACTTTGCTCAAGATCCCAAACACTGATGTGAAAAATGAAGGACTATGTTCACATGGAGCATAGATGGTAGCTAGGGTCAATGGTTGACTATGAGTATCTGGTATCTTCCTTCTCTATCCTTCTTAATCTGATCTACTTTGAAAGGGAATTTGTTGTGCAGGAGGATTGCAACCCCTTTGTTCTTTTGATTAGATGAAGAGACGTAGAATTGTCTAAAATGTTTATCCAAAAATTTGGGTTGACGTTTCGTGCTGAAGTGGGTTTCCTGCAGCATTACTACACCTGCCCCCTTTCTATGGTATTCAGTCAATGCTACACGCCTCTTCCCTGGGTTATTAAGACCCATGATGTTGTCGGACACTATAATTATTCCCATATAAATTTATCAGGACAGTCTACTGTCATGTCCAATTTCTTCACCTGCCTCCCCCATGCTATCAAAGCATGTCGGAGCCTGTAAAGACTGTGTGATTGATCAAGGCCCAGTCCTTCAACCGAGTGCTTGGAGTGCGGACCCCTCCCTGGAAAGGGTGGGAGATGGGAAGAAAGGGTAGGCGGGGCCAGCGAGGGTGGGTGGAAAGGAGGGGGGTGAGGTACGGTAGGAGGGGTAGTTAAGGGAGAATCTGGTCCTATCTGTGACTGGACAGGTTCTCTCGCCTTGGGGATGTAGCCAGATGTCAGAACACCCAAAAACGGTGTCCTGTAGGCCGTCTGGATACGGCCTCCAGCTTCCCAAGGGGCTTTATCGAATACCTCTATCCCTTTCTGGACACTTTGTGTGAGACGCACAGTGATGGCCATAGTGTTTCCACCAATGACATCTCCAGATCCTTAAATGCATCAACCGGCATATAGGTCGTATCAGCACAACTGTATTACATAACATTCAGTACAATATTTTGGTAGGCATCTAATAATTAACAGAGAACTTTAATGAACCTTTATTCCCCCTAGGCATGACCATCTCTTGCCTCTCCCCTCTTACGTAGCTACTGACGGGACCAGATGAGTGTTGCAAATCCCAAGGCATAACTCCCAAAGTGCATCGTCCAGGCACAAAGACCCATACCCACCCCCCGGCCACATGACCATGAGCCAGCCATCTAGCCCTCCGTCCTGTCTGCAGGCCAGAACTCCCCCCCCCATCCACCACTCCCCCCCTGACTGTACATCCAATTAGGTGCCTGGCCCCACACCAGGGAGAGTTGCCCGGTGACGCAAAGGGAGGAGAGCCGCTCGCTGAAGATCATCCTGCCCAAGGAGGACCGAGAGGCCCACGGAGGCCCCCACAACACTTGGAGGTCAGAGCCATGACAAGGGGTGTGTGCAGAGAACCGCCCAGCTTGAAGAGGCATAATGATGCCAGAGGGGTGAAGCGGCACGCCGAGGGGGGCGCAGCCACATGGGTAGGCTCACGTGGCCCGGTCAGGGCAGAACCGTATGACGGGGCATAGCACCTCGTGAAGGACAGGATCGTGCCCCCAGGAGAGACCAGCCCCCCCTCCCCAGCATACATTGCAGTCGCGCCAGCAGTCTGAACATGGCCTGGGGGACGCCATCGTGCCAGGGGGTAAAGCTTTACCAGAAGAGCAGACCGTGACTGCAGAACAGTGCGGGGGGACACAGTGGCACAGGGAGGGCAGCCCCGTCCATAGGTGAGGACCTGGCAACACACCCCGGAGTAAACAGGATCGACCGGGCAGGCACAGCTGTCCACGCCGCATACGGCATGAACCGAGGACCGCTACCGCCGCGCCAAACCGTGCCAGCTTTGACTCGCCCTCCGTCCGCGATGCCTGGGATCTATTTCTTCCACTGCTGACCATCATTTCTCCGGATCCAAGATGGCTGCCTCTCCGACTAAGTCAGGATGACGTTGAGGTAAGATAACTTTATTTAAACCTTTGGCCAGAAACAGGTGAACAAACTGGGGTGAGACCCCTTTAAGAACTTAATTGGGTATGATTGACATCAATTAGCAGGTTTTGCTCTCTGCTCCCTCACCGCCGCCTTCACTTCACTCCACGCTGGATCGGGGGTGGACTCCTCTTCAGCCTGCAGATTAGTTTCCCTTTGTTTCAGGCCCAGTCTGCGCAGGAACTCCTCGCCATCCTCCGGTCTCCTCAGGGTAAAGGTGGACCCATTTTTTAATATAAATAGAACGAAATGGAACACCCAATGGTATCGTATGCCTTTGTCCCTTAGCAGCTTAGTGACTGGGAACAGGTCTCTCCGCTTATCCAGGAAAGTGGGGGACAAGTCCTGGAACACCAGTAGTTTTATGCCTTCAAACTCCATTGCGCCAGCGGCACGGGTGATCCGGCATAAGGCTTCTTTAATGTGAAAGAAGTGAAACCACACTATAATGTTTCTTGGTGGGTCTCCTGGTTGGGGCCTGGACCTCAATGCTCTGTGGCACCTGTCGAGGAGCAGGTCTGCCTCGGTCTTGTCCGGCAGCGCCTGTGTCAGCCATCTTGACACAAACTCCTCCGGATTGGTGACTGCCTCCGGGACCCCGTGCACCCTGATGTTGTTGCACCTGTCCCTATTTTCGGAGTCCTCCTGTTTATCAGCCAGATCCAAGATCAAGGTTTTCAGGTGGGCAGTTGTTTTTTCATTTTTCTGCAGTGCCTTTATGATAGCGTCTAGGCGTTTTTCAATGGTGTCGGTCATCTCTCTTATGCCTGTGATGTCCCTCTTGAGCTCGGCTATTTCTTTTTAAAGAACGATTTTATTTCTTTACAAAAGGGAACCTAATTACTCAGTAGTAATGCTCTGAGTCTGGTTTGCAGACTGGTGTCCCAGTACTATCAGGCACCCGGTGCCTAATTGCTTCCGCCATCTTCTCTGGGCCAAACTCTCCCTCCGCCCATCAGTAATCCACTATGTCACCCCCTTCCAAGATGAATTTGGTGCAGTGAATGTAAGGGATACTGTACCCCTGGAACCTGGGATCCCACCATAGTAAGGATTTAACTGGGGCAGCCTTAAAAGATCCTGACCCGGAGGTAGTTTGGGAAGAAACAGGTATGCACAAGGTGAGGGAGTGGTTGTTTGGCAGACACAGTAGATAAACAGCAGCCCATTTGTAATGTGGCAGTTGTGGGTGGAACGATGGTTGTAGGTGTAGGTGCAGGTACGATTGGATCTTGGCAAGGACAGGAGAAAAAGGGACTAATAGCGCAATATGTAAAAGAAACTTTAATGCAACATGCACATATAAAATAATCTCTCTGAATGCACACTCACATTTGTTTGTCATTCAGAACATCAGATTGTCTCTCTCCCCTCCGACGTAGGATTCCGGTGACTATCTCTGCTCTTTGGTTCGCCTTGTGTTCTTTCCTAGTGTGGCCGCTGGAAATGGCACCCGGCTCTCCGCATAGCTTTGGCGTCCCAATTTTCCGGTTCCGTCGGCTGCTTCTCCTCTTCTTGCTCACTCAACACGTTTCGTTGGCTCTAGTCCAACTTCGTCAGGAAGTAATGATGATCCAGGCTACCTACACTAATAATACCAGAGTCCTTCTCCTATTGGTTGAGAGGAAAACTGGAATGGGGTGTGCAGTCGGCTGCTTCGCTATACCACCAACTGTAAACAAGTGCACTAACGATCCCTAATGCGACCGAGCAATATGCTTACTTAAAAGCATTACCAGAGCAAAATTCCTAACATTGTGAATGATTTATTAAACATACAGGACACCTGCAAGCTCATATTGAACCCCAAAAATAACCACAACATATATATAAGCATATAGGTGTCACAAAGGAGTGCTACTGAACATGGTGATATATATTTAAAACCAAAGACAGAACATGAAACACAGACAGAGCTCAGTGCACATCCAGTGAAACCGATACACGGTACAGTGCCTAAATATATATGTATAGATATCTATTAAATAAAATGGTCTTTTAGTTTAACATTTTGGCCAAAGGGTTGTAAGCCCCTGAGCCACTACACGGCAAACCACATCTCAAGGGTCCCTAACACTAATATAAATTCTTAATAACCTGTGCATTTCCAGGAAGAATGATTTATAATAAATCTGTCAAAATGAGTTGCATAGTTCTAAGTCTGATTGAAGCTTTTATTAACCTGTACATTACCAGGAAAAGCACTCTGTATTAGATTTGTCACAATCATACTGCAAGCAAGCAAGTTCCCCTGAGAGTGGGATATGCTATGGAGTGAGCTTTTAACCATTTAAATGTGGGAGGGGGTGAGCTTCAACAAGATAGGAAGAGCCATCTTCCAATCAGCTAAGACCAGCTGAATGCTATTTCCAGCGGCCGCACTAGGGGGCCTATGCAGAGAGCAGCGAGAAGCGCAATCTCGCCTGGTTTTCGCCAAATATGTCTACAGAAATTTAGTAAATGGCGAGAAACTGGCGAGATGAGGAAAAACCGGCAGTTTTTTTTTTTTTTTAAAACTCGCAGCGCGGGTGGCGAGAAGCAATATCTCGCCAGTTTTAAAACCCACCGTATGCAGGTAGCCCCGATCAGCATCTCGCTGCTGATCGCGCCAATAAAATGGAGAGTTGTTCTCCAAATAGCTCCGCCAAAAAAAGTTGGCAAGAAGCTGGAGCTGAGCGGCGATAGGGGACATTAAAAAAAAATCAGCCCTTTTCCTGGCTCGGATTGATGCCGGGGGTCTCCAGAGGTGATACCATTAATACCAGCACCGGAGGCCCCCTGACATGCATCCGAGGCAGGAAAAATGCATGTACAGGCCACTTCATTACCTTAGCGGGTAACCGCTAAAGCAATGAAGGGGTTAACCCACCGTGCCAGCTTTATTGTGGGTAGCGGGTGTGGGTGAAGGGGGTATT
>WSYH01010868.1:0-22135 GCA_036426205.1 Ascaphus truei
AGCAATGTGCTCACAATAATGAACAATCCTAGTATAAACTCACTAGGAGGTAACATTGCCACCAACCAGGCTATGAGGGGGAAACTCACCCAAGTTTTGCTCCTACTGTATGCAAGGCAATCTCCCACCCTGCCTGGTTACAAGACTCACATAGGGAGTTAGGCCCCACTTCAAAGGCCAGCTTGTTATTTCTGGGGATAATGAGATCTCTGCAAATGCATAGTGCTCCCAGAAATCCCACTGGCGCATGAAGGATTCTAAATATATATATATATATATATATATATATATATATATATATATATACCCTAATCTAGAGAGGCCGTGTCCTGGTTCCTGCGCTGTTACAGAGGATTCCCCAGCCGCTCAGGACTCTTGCGCTGTAGCACTGGTGCACTCGTGCAGCAAAGCGGTGTGCTATTCTGGTCTGCCTACCATCTCCTGTGACCAGTACCATGGGCCATGGTCATCGCTCGCGCAGAGGCCAACCCCGCGCTCCTAAGCTGAAGCGGGGCTCTCCTGACTACCTGTTGCCAAACTCTTGCCTGAACAATGTTTATCCTGATATCTCCTGTCCTGACCCTGGCTTGTACAACGACGACGCTGTCTTCTCCTTTCCTGATCCTGCTACGTTTGACAACGAACTGCGCAATCCGGATCAGCCTGCGCGGTCTCAAGTCAGTGCTTTTACAACCCCACCTCAGCCTCGCGGTCCGACCCTGGTTTGTGGCGAGCAGAACCCTGACAGTATGCTCGGCCTCACAAACTCGGACCGCCCTGTGGTGAGGGTTGGTAAGTTTCTGTCTGAAAGCCTGTCCCAGCCTGTAAACCAGTCCCAGTGTGAATACCAGTTTCTATGTGAGATAATACCCCTGATTGAAGATCTGATTGTGTTTGTAGGTTTAACCCCTTTGCAAAACAAATGCCGTAATGATCTCATGATGAAAGTTTACCGCCTCCGGGACTTAAAACAATCGCTGGCCGCTTGTATTTGCTTTCCTGGTTACCCTTTAACTTGGGAAAATGTGTACCCTTTAGAATTGGACGACGCCCAAAAGGAACTCTCTTCCCTGGCCTTGTCTTTAGACATTTATATAGCAAAAGAGGACCCTCTCCTCATGTTGGCTGATGCCCAAAAAACACTCCATATCCTTTCCATGACATTGGACATTTGCATAAAGGAACAGGATCCTCCCCTCGCCAGCTTCGCTGCCGCTTGGCTGTAGCCCTGGTCTACCACGGATCCTTGCCCTGAGTGTATGGCCGGGTTCCCTGACACCAATGATATGTTTTCGTTAACCCCTGCCGATCAGTCCTGTGAGGTCCCCCTGGAGAATACATATGTTGCTCTACCCAGCACTAATGTTCTTGTATCAGAGAATAAGTTCATTAGTTCTCCTATTTCTAGCTCAGAAGTCCTTTCTCTAGGTCTTGAGGGTTTTCCAGCTTTAACCCCTGCCGAGCAGTCCTGTGAGGTTCCCCTGGAGAATACATATGTTTCACTAGCCAACACTAAGGTTCTACTATCAGAGAATAAGTCCCTTTGTTCCCCTATTTCTAACTCCGAATCTGTCACTCCAGCTCTTGAGGGTTTTCCAGCTTTAAACTCTGCTAGGCAGTACTGTGCGCTTTCCCCGTCAGAGAAAGAATCCCTAAGTTCTGTTCCCAGGGTTATTTCTGTATTAACCTCTGTGGGGCAGCTCTCTGAGTTTCCTTTGGTAAATCCCTGTTCTCTGTCAGCCATGGTCACGCCCCTAGCTTCAGACGAGAGATTCCTGGTCTCTCCTAATACAGAGAGAAGATTACCTATGTTTTACTCTCAGGCATTGTCTGCATTAACCCCTGTAAATTCTTGCTGCCTCCAAGTTAATGCCTTCGTTGTAGCCTCAGAGAATGAGTCCACAAGTCAGACAGCAGAGGTTGCATTGAGGGATTCCCATAACCGTACGGAGTCTCTAGATATTCTTTGCTATAAATCCCCTGCTTCAGCTCAAGTTTCCGCAGTTTCGTCTCCGGAGACTTCGGCTAAAGTTCTGGTTCCTGATAAATGTATTCAGGAGTCAGGTTTTTCCCTAAGCTTGCTCGCAGAGTTCCTTCTCCCGGGTGTTTCGCTGAACCAGCCTGTCGCCCACATAGCGGTGATCCCTGCTTCAGCGCATAGTTCCCACATTATGGAGTCTGCAGTAATTTCTGGTTTCCCAGACATTCCTTACCAAATACCTACTTCAGAGACCAGTACAGTTATGATTCACCCCCGTGTACTGTCTGAGTTCTCCTTCTCTTTAAGCTTAGGGTTAAAAGCATACAGTAGTCTGTATGTCCCTCCTGGGGTTCATATTATGTTCCCAGGAATGTTTGCTGACGCACGTTTTTCTCCCAAAAGTGACGCTTTTTCATATAGATTAGTAAAAAGCTTGCACTGTTTCCCTTTTCGCTGAATTGTGTCTTTCTAGTTTTGAGACTCTGAGAGGTAAGGATTCTCCTTCTGATTCTGAAGCTCTTCCTACAAGGAGTATCCTGATTGGGGGTCCCCCTGATTTCTCTGTCCAGGCTAATTCTCCAGGGATCAGCATATCTGTGGTCACTTCCTTAGTACTGTCTGAGGTCACCATGCATATATTACAAGTCCTGGGGTTTAAATCTGAGCTATTTAGCTGTCCTGCCTTTGCTGAAACCCAGTCCCTCAGTACTGTGTCTAAATATGCCCCAGCAAACATGGGGTTACTCTGGGAAGAAATGAAAACTCCTGTCTTAAAGGGTATTTTTTCTCACATGTCCAGCAAATCTAGAACCTCAGTAATTGTTTCTAAGTCACTTATCAATACATCTGATTTTTTCTCTAATCAAACCCAGACACCCTCACTATCGGTTAGGAGTCCTGTGATCAGAGATTTTGCACTAGAAAACACACCAATTCATGTTTTTGTCAGGTTAGGTACCCCTGTGGTTAGGGCCATTGCAGTTTCGGAAAAGACTCCTTGTACTCCTAAGGTGCCTGTCATTAAGAGTTTTCATAGTTCATACTTGCTGCTTGTTGATTCTCAGGGCCCTGTCACTGAGGTACAGACTTCAGCTTCTGATGTTAGCTTCCCTCCCACCACTACCCTGGCTCTGCCTTTTTCTCAAGCTACTGATTTGAAGATCCCAAGGACTATTCCTGATTCACTGACAATATTATCTCCCAATGAAGATTTCCCAGTATTGGAGAGCTCTACTGTTGTTTGCTTCTCTGCTCCTGCTAAACCATGGTTTTGTCCCTCGGAATTTTCGGTTGCCCCTGTTATTTCCTCTCAGTTGGAAATACTCTGTACGTATCCCAAGATTTCGGTCCCTATGCCTGGTTTACTGCTTGCCTTGTCACCTTCAATACCAATACCGGGAGATGCTTCCAACCAGCCTATACCCTTACTAACCATTACCTGGGAGCCTTCTAGAGGAAAAATTCCTCGCAAATTCCAACATGCAGTGGTCAGCCAAGACTTTTTCTGTTACAAAGTTCCTCCTGGTGTATTCGATCAACTATCAGGGCCGCTGATCCTAGAGTTCGGTTCATTTATTAAAGACTGGGCTTCCTGTAGGGGTTCTCCTGCCGTTTCTGCTCTGGAACCCTCTGGTTCTTCACAGCCCTGGATTTCCAAGTCATTTTGCGAGGCGAGCCATGTACCAAAGATGTTTCTTCCATCAATCTCATATCCTAGAACTGTACTCACCAAAGAACTGCTCGTTTACGGATGCCCTTTCCACCTAAAGAATTTTAGGAACAACTCAATGTCCCCAAGACCCATGGATGGTCCTGTCTGGCCGCAGTTCTCACCGGGGGGTGGGGGTACACTAAGGACTAACCACGAGTCTCTGGACCACGACTCTAACCCCAATCCTAGACGGTTCAGCAACTATTCCCGGTCCCCCAACTCTAGGTGTGCTCATGTTCGCCCGGAGGTCTCGCGTGAAGGGGGGGGTACTGTAAGGAATCCGCTCCGCAGTTTACTGGTTGCCTTACCTTGCAGACTTGTGCAGTCCTGGAGCACCTCTCCTGATGTTTGCTGCAGCCTGGATTCACTCACCAAAGCTATACACACTCCCTCTGGTATCTACTGCAGCTGTGCAGCCTATCACTGCAACCTAGACTTGCATTCATTCATTGGAGCAGTACCTTCACACCCCCCTCCGGGGATTGGCCCGCTGGCCTTTAAGTACTGCCTTTCCATAATGCTCCCTGCGAGCATAGTCCTAACTGGATGTCTACTGTTTTGCCACAAGCTCTCGCTTGTTCTCCTTTGCTGATACCAGGTTCCGCCCTGCGTCCTTCAGCTTCCTTCAAGCCGCTTGTTCTCCTATGCTGATACCAGGTTCCGACCTGCGTTCTTCAACTCCCTTCAAGCCGCTTGTTCTCCTATGCTGATACGGAGGTATCCCCTGCGTCCTTCAGCTTCTGTTCTCCTGTGCTGAAGCAGAGGTTTCGTCCCTGCGTCCTTCAGTCTCCTGGATTCCTGCACTGAAGCGGAGGTTTCCCTGTGGATCTTCAGCTTCCTGGTTCCTGGGGCCTACTCTTTCCCTAATCTAGAGAGGCCGTGTCCTGGTTCCTGCGCTGTTACAGAGGATTCCCCAGCCGCTCAGGACTCTTGCGCTGTAGCACTGGTGCACCCGTGCAGCAAAGCGGTGTGCTATTCTGGTCTGCCTACCATCTCCTGTGACCAGTACCATGGGCCATGGTCGTCGCTCGCGCAGAGGCCAACCCCGCGCTCCTAAGCTGAAGCGGGGCTCTCCTGACTACCTGTTGCCAAACTCTTGCCTGAACAATGTTTATCCTGATATCTCCTGTCCTGACCCTGGCATGTACAACGACGACGCTGTCTTCTCCTTTCCTGATCCTGCTACGTTTGACAACGAACTGCGCAATCCGGATCAGCCTGCGCGGTCTCAGGTCGGTGCTTTTACAACCCCACCACAGCCTCGCGGTCCGACCCTGGTTTGTGGCGAGCAGAACCCTGACAATATCTTAACTGCCCTATACTACACCAAAATAACCTACTGTATACTGCTTTCTTCCAGATCTGACTCAAGCTTCACACGGAAGACATCGGAACCCCCCTAACCCAGAAAACAGGTAGAAAACACCTCCCCTCCAATGTATAACATTGCGGGAATGAGGGTACCTGGACATTGAGGGACTGCGGATCAGGTAAGATCCCAGACGGGATTGCTGCTTTAGATATTGTGAAGCGGGGACGTCCAGACACTGGTTAAGGGGTTCAGAAAACTAGCCATTCACACCTGGCTTTTATTTCTAGATCCAACATTTACTCACACAGACACACACACACACACACACGTAACAAGGACTAATTGTATTATAATGTAATACAATAAATACATTTGTCAAAAACGAATGTTCTGACTAGGAATTTATTAATTGTATTTTATTTATATATTTTATTTTAAAGCGGGTTTGGGGGCGGGATTAGGGGCGGGGTTGGGGCGGGATTAGGGGCGGAGTTGGGGGCGGGACTAGGGGCGAGTTGGGGGCAGGACTAGGTGGCGAGTAGATTTTTTGGTTGGGCGAGTAGATTTTTGGGTGATTTGTCGATCACTGTATATATATATATATATATATATATATATATATATATATATATATATATATATATATGTATAGTGACACTCTTCTAAAAATGGCGTCCTGCTTGGGTGCAAATCACAAAGTACTGGAACACAGGAAAAGATAGTCAGCAGGCACACCAGGACTTAAGGAAAATTAAAATAGTTTATTACAAAACAATTAATATTTCAGCTCACCTCTTCAATCTGCTTCTAAAGCAATTGCAAATCGGGCAGGATGCGATTGTTATTGACAATAACAACTTCCGAGTTACTAGAATAAGCCCCTTAGTGTTTAATTTTGATTTTTTAGAATTGTACTTTGTTAATTATATCAATTTTCACAGTTAACTAGATTAAATGATAATATTAAAACTGTGTTTAGCTCTAGAAGCCACATGTTGTGGATTGCCTCTTGACAGAAACAAAAATCATACTGTTCCATTAAACGCAACCAAGAATAAAAATTAGTTATGTGGGAATTTACAGCAAAAGAAAAAAAAAGAAGATGTTTGCAGTGGGGAATTATGCCCATTAATTTTAGCTGCAGAATTATTTTTGTGCTTTATTAACAATAGAGGTATATTAGAATGAAAGACGGAAAATATTTGCAAACTTAGCGCAATTCAACATGTTGACCCGTCGTTGCTGGTGAATACTACATGTTAGTGTAAAATAATTTGCAGATCCTTCCAGATTAATTGTAGGTTGTGATATTTTTTAGTTGACCAACCACACAGGTTTCTTCTTCAAGTGTTTAAATGCACTGACAGACATGTCTTTTAATGCAATCCCTCATTTCCTTTATGATGAACTCTCAAGGTGACCCCTTAAAAGATATCACAATGTAATGCACAACAAATGTACATTTCTCCAGGACCAAAGCAGCTACTAGAGCTTTAAACAAGGTCCTTTCAGCAGTGACGTGGTTAGCGAAACATGGAAACATATTTTCAATCATCCTATGAAGGAAGGTACAGTCATAAATAAACACCAAAGCAGAGTACTTCAAATCCAAACAAGTGATGTGATAACATAATGAAATTAAATGAAAAATAAAAAACCTGCAAGGGACATCAGGTTGTCCGTTTTTTTTGGCAGGGCTGTCAGCCTCTAAACTCATCAGAGATCTATTAAAATATAGTAATAGCAAACAAATGCCAAACCAGTCATTAAATACCACAGAATCGTAGGAAAAGTTCGTTTTTTTATTTTTTTGTTATACTGCGATATCCCTCTGAGTATAAAAGTCAGATTTTTGTTTTGCGCATGTCCTCTTATTAACACATCCCGATGTGTCTGGTCAGCATTCATCTTAAATACTATATGGTCCAGGCTTGGCATACTTGAGGTCTCCTAGCTGAAAAACTGTAGCCAAAAAAGGGCACTATTATTATTATCACATATTCCGAAAACGCAGCACAATAGGGTTGAAGGACGAAAAACATTAAAATAACAAACATTAATATATATTGTTACAATAGGTAAGGATGGCCCTGGCCCAGGGAGTATACTATCTATAAGGAATGGTAAATGGAAACATAAAGGGGCCTATGCAGAAAGCTCCGAAAAGAAACTGAACCGCGTTGGTTTCAGGTCCGGGGACCCCCTTCTTCCCGAGATACAGGCTAGGTTATGGGGTGCCGGTATCCCTCTGCTTGGAGATGTCACGATCACGGGACATTTAAATTCTGCAGGGGGATACCGGCACCCCATAACGGAGCCTGTATCTCGGGAAGCAGTTCAGCTCAGGAGACCCCCTGCTCATCTACACTACTGTCAAAACACACATATCAATAAACAATAATTCATTCCCATAGCGGATAGCCTCTAAGGTAATGAAGCTGCTTTAATGTATTTTTATTAATAGTGTGCAGGAGCTGGGGGTCTCAATACACAACACACCCACCCCCTGGGGCCCCCAACAACCCCTATACCTCTAACATACATAACATAGCTTCATTTTTTGGGGAAGCACAGGAATTATACTACAGGCCGGCGGTGGCCCTCGGGTGGTCCCCACAGGTGTCCGGGGGTCCCCGCATGCCTGCAGTACCAATCCTGTGCCCAAAAAAATAAAATAACAAATACATAAATACTTTTAAATAAATACAAACAGTGTTGAAACTACTGTAACCCCGGTCTCTTTTCAGCCCCAGAGACCCCCCTTGTAGCGTGCCGAGCAATCGCGGGTGCCGCCGGAGGCAGCGACGGACCCGCCGGCACGGTGTGAAGATAGGGGCCGGAGCAGGGAGCGCTCCGAGTCCCCGGAGTCTCGGCGGCACACCCGGCTAGCAGAGGCCACCATTACAGGTGCTTGCGCATGCGCAGTGATCGCGCATGCGCATAAGGCTCACAGGAGCCAGTACGAAGTCGCGCATGCGCAGGAGAATCGCGCACGTGGCCCCAAGCCAAAAGCAGCCTCCACGGGACTACAACTCCCATGAGGCTTAGGGCCAACTACCCCAGGTGTCACCAAGTGGCCAATGAGAGGCCAGGATTCTCAGGCAGGGAAAAAGAGATACAATTTCCGGGCTAAGGGAAACGGCAGTTGGAGCTGGGAGCAAGAAGGGGAAGGCAGGGTGTAGGGAGCAAGTGGCTCCTGTACCGGGTAAGGTATCCCCAGGTCCCAGGCAGGCCCCAATCCCTGTTAGGGTAGTGGGTAGGTACTGAGGGATGGCCCCTAAGGTAGGGACCCTGCCCTTAGGTGTGAGTGTGTGTGCAGTCTTGTCAGTGTCACGGCTGTCAGTGCTGTGAGCGCTGACAAGAAGGCACAGTGCGGTTGCTGCAGGTACAGTGTTTGTGCAGTGCGGTTGCTGCAGGTACAGTTAGTGCAGTGGGTTGCTGCAGGTATTAGGGAGAAGTTAGTGAGAGGGGATCCAGGAGGTGAAGGGAGAAGTCGTGTGGGTGCAGTGACCCACCAGCCTAGGACAGAACTGAGCCTATACCAATACATTACCGTACACAGACACAGTGTGGAGCACGCGGTAGCGGGACAGAGATGGTACTCAATAGGAGCGTGGCTGAGCGACTACTGTTATAAGGACGGTACCAGTTATTAGGGTGTTAGGCATTGTTGCTAAGGTTATGTGTTAGGATGTGCTGTGTGTGAATTGATATGTGTTATTGCTACGTTGCATTATAGAGTGATACGGTTACCATGCATTATTGCAGTGAAACTGGTTGCATATATATGTGTGTTATTGTATTTCTTGCCCAGGGCAATCTCACATCACGGGGATCCTGGGTAAGTGGAGGCGCTGCGCTATAAGTGTTACCCCAGGCTCCCAGCTAGCGGAGGCCCAGATCTCCTGGAGCCACAGGTTGTGTACAGTGACCAGTAGTCTCTGGGAGCGTCAGAAAAAGGGCTACACTACTATGAATAGTTGTGTGTGTATTGCAGCCACCATTATCATAGACTTTGGACAAAGTCCTAATTTAGAGCAAACCCAGTTAGTTGTTCACAACAGCTGATCTATGTGTTACATGTGTGATTCCAGCATCACTGTTTTAAATAAGATGGAATAAAAGATGATACATTTTGTGAGACTATGCTTAAAGCAAAATTGCCATTAGGTATTTGACTGAACTTGAAAGGGAAATTGGGCTGTGTACGTGAATAAGATACAAATAATTTATCATTGTGACATGCTTAATGCAGTCCTTTGCAATGTATCCTTGATCGGTTATTCCTTTGAAAAACTATAATAATTAGAATACTATAACCATTGATATAATGTATGTAGCCATGCCATCTGTGGCTACTACAGTAGTTTGCTACCCTCCTGGCTGTAAGCCCTGAAATAAGCAGGCTTTGCCAGTAGTTGTTATGGGGTTTTCCCCTCCTTCGTACTGCACTTGAGTGACAGCAGGGGCAGCCTGCTTTGTGACTGTGTTATACAGAAGTCTATAAACCGTTCCTGTTTGCATATACTTCCTGCCTGGTGCGTGACCTTACTGGGGGGAGAGATAATAGTTCTACCGTAGGAGATCACCTTCAGTTCCTGGAGCCGACGGCAGATGAAGGCGCTGCACTGCTAACGAGATATGTAGGGTATGAACCCCAGAAGCCTAGTCCTGTGTCCCCTTTACCACCGGCAGACGACTTCCTCCTCCTGTTACCAGCAGGTAGCGTGCCCCACACGACCAGTAATGGCCAAATCTACCACCGGGTGGGGGAAACACTGTTACCCGTAGACTAAGATTACTCTACCTAATATAGAGGGATTGAAGAGAAATTAATATTTTCCTCATGACTTGTCCCTAGTCTATTAGAAAATAATCTAAAATAGCCAGAAGGCATACTCACTAATAATGACAAACATAAAACAGGAAATTATTTATTTTTATTATTACCTTGGGCATGGTGGTCTGAACACAGTTTTTATTTTAAAAATGCCCGAAAAGTTAGAGAGCTTTAGCCAGTAACATGAGCAAAGTGAACAAGCAGGGAATATATTTCCAATTATTGCACGTACAGTACCAGCTCTTTAAATTATTTTCCAGCAGACAGTATCTATATATCATTTCCTTAGCCATGTCTGGTACCCATGTTTTTTCCAGTTCAACTTCAACATTTGGTTCCCTCCTTGCAAGCATGAGAAGAGTGAAAACAATAGTCCAAGTGGTGCAGAAAATCCTGGTCACCAAACTCCAACCAACCAGTCATTGATCAACAGCAGTCTGAGAGCCATGTCCTTTAGTTCCTTTACATTTATGGCATATTCTTCATTATACAGTATGTCTACCAAAATCTGTATGTGACAAAATACTTTCATACTGTTCATGTAACGCCCTATGTGGGTTATGTGTTGGGGCCGTGTCTCTCCATGTAGCTAGCTCAACATATGGGTGATAGGGGTGGGAGAAGTTTAGGTTTCTTACTATAAATAATGTAACCCCCCTAATCTAAGTCAGTTCTTAGTTTGGTATTTTGATTGTAGTTGCGGTCCCATGGGAGATCTAACACCTGGGAAGGTGTACTCAGGATGGGAGCAGCTATAGTAGTGCCTCTGGGTTTAGTCAGGACAAATTGAAAGAAGACTACTAGAGCATCTGGAGGACAAGATACACAGGTGTTCAGTGAAAGTACGCCTAATTTCTAAGATTAGCAGAGCCCCTCCCCTCATTTTAAATCCTAAAGCACGGGCCCGAGAATCACCTATTGACAGACGTTATTATAAATCATTGTTGACATTATTGCAGGTTTTGCAATAAAGAAAATATATTTCTTTATAGAAGTTCCTAGCGAGTCTATGTGTCCTTCTATGCTCGCTGTACTGCCCAAGCGCACTGTAGCCGCTATACATTCACCCCTGAAAAAAAACTCTTACCATTCATACTTTCTGGTTGAGAATGTTACATACACATCTATATACTCCTAAATAGCCATGACACCTTGTGGTACTAAGGAGCTTTTGGTCCATACTTTCAATAAACAATTCTGCCCCTCAAGGTTTTAAAACCCTAATGTAAGCTTTCATAAACAACAAAAACAACCAAATTAATTTCAATATCAAGAACAAATAAAAAATATGACAGTATGTATATCTTATGTGACAAACAAGACAAACAACCTCTCATAAAGCACTCTGGGTACACGCAGAAATAGAAAAGCTTTTTTACAAACACTTCACATATTGTATATATCCAAACATCCAAACACTATAAATATTAAAATCCAACAATAACCTTCCAAGACCCACTACCCATCCAATGACCAAAAATAAAATGCATAGAGACCCCCCAATAAACAGTGCATAAAGAAGAAAATATATATAAGAGGTGAAAAATGCACCACAACCAGCCAGTCGGAAAAAACTAATCGACAGATTTTAACCAGGACTCTAACATACTGTATACTCCAAAAAGTAACGGTGGAACAAGGCATAGCAAAAAATGTCATTCACCATTCTGTTTGGCTGAGTCCCCGCTGGCGCTGAGCTCACTGAGCGGGCGGCGCTTGGCGCGGTTAATTGCATATATATATATGCAAGTACCCGCTTACGTGATGCGCATGCGAGAGCACACGCGATGCACTTTTATAAATAAACTTTTTAAACTTGCTCAGATAGCCCGCAATTGCGCCCCCTTCCCTCCTCTCCCCTGCACGCGCATGTTGCAGGACACCCGGCGCTCATGCTCTAAGCATGAGCGCGCTCAGCGCCAGTGGAGACTCATCCTTAGGGGGTCTGTTAGAGTACTCATTGATATCAGTCAATTTTATTTTGTTTTCATGGTCATGGTGCCTCTTTTTACCACTGATATATATTTTCTTCTTTGTGTAATTTCCCCACTTTGAAAATTGTATTGTTGTAATTTATTTATTCAAGGCTTGCGGGTAAATGATTGTTACTTTCCACTTGAGTTGTGTTTTTTTTCCTCAATTAATGTTGAATTTATAGCTTACTTGGCCTCTCTGCTGTGTTCCAGTAAGTAGATTATATATAATGGCTCCTCGAGAAAATATATATGCAATATAGAGAATGTTTTATCGAGCAGCATTCATTTTATTTTCATACAAGGGCATACAAATCTCCAGGTTTTGTCAATATACTTTAGTTTAAGAATGGATTCTGTGTTAAGTAGATATTTTAAAGCTGTTTCTCTAAATTCAAATGACACTTTATGCAGACATTAATGATAAAGAACATTTATAAGCACATGCATATCTTTGGCACGGTCACAAACCTGCTTTATCGCATAATCACGCAACATACAGTGCTCCCACTGCAGCCAGAGTTCTGGGTAATAATAAAATGCAAACAAGCACTTCTAGTGCGTCACTTTTGTAAATACAGATGTAGCCCGACTCCGTCTCTGGAGCAGCGGCTGAAAAAGCAAAACGACATCGCTGGGGGGGGTGGGGGCATGCTTCTGGATCAGACATCCCTACAGCCATAGGCTGCAGTCCCAGTGCGTTCTGTAGCACGTGCGCCCAGGAGGGGGGAGGGGGCGGCACGGGCACAGCGCTTCACTGCAGATCGCAGTCCTGGGAGAGAGGGAGAGTTTGCAACGGGAGGGGGCGTGGTGGGGGTTTTGCGGGGGCGTGGCCATGACCTCACACTGCTGGTTCGCCCTCATTGGCTGAACCACCGGCGGGGGCGTGGCCACGCCTCCGTCGCAAGTTCCACAAACAAAAAAATTATATGTGTGAAAACTTGCAGTACAGCGCAGCTGCTAAATGCGCGCCGACGCATGTACTGGACCCGGATAGAGTGGGGGGCGGTGCTTGTGCGCACAGGGACCGCAGCCATAGTCTTCTGGGCAGTTTTATTCGCAGTCTTGCAGCTTGCTCCAGGTTCTTCGAAAGTTCAGGGGAGCGCCAGTGTTCACATCAACGTCATGAAAGAAACAATAGAAACAGCATAGTGTAGTACAATTTTAACCAAGTTGAATATTGTTTATGTGAATAGTAATTCCACTCTCACTTTTCTCCTTTTCAATAAAGCAATTCAGAGATACTTCTCTCTCTGACTAGAGCAATGGATCAGGAACTTCACATGTAAACACCCCATTGTTAGTGACTTCTTCCCATCCGTGGTTGGTGTACCCAGGAAAATAATGAAAGATACTAATTGCGCAGTATATCTCAGATTGTATGAAAATATAACAATAAAAGCATATAGATGTGCACCCACATTTAGTACACAATGGCAATTTGTGGTACGAAATCCCAACTGTTCTTTAACATATTCACCGGTACACACGTTATGAAGCTCACTTCCGCGTCTCAGCTCTCGTCTATGTCACTTCCGGCTGAGTGAAGTTGAGGGCGGAAGGGCTGTGTAGAGGGATCTCCGGCTGCCAGGACTTCGCGTCACGAACATGCACTGAATGAACACTGATTCAACGCGTTTCGTCGGTACGACTTCTTCAGGATTCTAATTACTCTACTCCTCATTTGAATATTTATAGGCATGATGGTACTGATTAACTTTATTGAAGTTATCACCTGAATTTAATTGCAGTATATTTATATAATAAAAAATTAATTATACTCACTACTCATTCCATAGTAGTGGTCCAAATATAGTACAGCATACTCAGTTAATAAGTGAAAAACAATGTAAATGCATATTTATAATTAACTTTATAAGAAATATATATATCAGTGAGATAATACATTAACCAAGAAATGTCTATTTAATTAGCTGTATATATACTTCCTAATCACCCCAGAATATATAGTAAGTTGTATGTATTTCTAGAAAAAACAGGGAAAAGGCATATCAATGAATTACAATAGCAACAAGTTCAAAAAAAATATATTGGATCTTATATGGATATAAATGTTATAAAATGATCATCATAGGAATGCTCCTATATCTATGCAGACATTTAACCCTTGTGGCACCAGCGTCCGGAGTTTGTGAATCCAGTAGGTTTCACGCTGGGCCAGGAGGGTTATCTGTCGCCTCCTCTCCAATGTATTGGTACATGTTCAATTCCCTTATATATAAGTAATGTAGGATCAAAATGATGATAGATACTGTAGTGTTTAGAAACATAATGGGTTAACAAACTTTTTTTTATATTACCCATGTGTTCTAATATTCGCACACGTAATGGCCGTGACGTTCTCCCCACATATTGGAGCCCACAAGGGCACTCCAATATGTACACCACATATGAATATTTGCAATTTATATAATTTTTAATCTGAAACACTTCTTTAGTAATGTTTGATTTAAATGAAAATTTCTCCACACTTTTCTGAATACACACTTTGCATGAAATGCAGCCAAAGAAACCATTAGGCTTACTTAACCACATATTTTTATCTGTTTTCTCTCTATTCCTCTTCATTGATGTTAGAGCAAGTATACTTTTTAAATTTGGCACTTTGCTAAAAATAACACTAGGTTTCTCAGGGATATGGCACCGTAATATAGGATCATTTCTAAGGACGTGCCAATGTTTGGTTATTATTTTCCTGATTTGTGGTGCTTCTCGATTAAATTCCATTATATAAGACATATTATATTCCATTTTTTTTATTGTCTTTGATTTTTGGCTGAATAATTTCCCTTCTTGGCAATTGGCTTATTTTCTGCTTTGCTTTATCAATAATGTCTTTCCCATAATTCCATTCTCTAAATTTATCAATCAATACCTCTGACTGCTCTATATATATATCTTCATCAGGTTGAAATTGTACTACACTATGTCGTTTTTATTGTTTCTTTCATATAACATGGATTTGGTCATTTATGTAGATGAGCATAGACTAAAGAAAAAAACACATTTCAAACCTGTTGATGCCTACAACTTCATTCTTGAATCAAGTTGTCATGATAAAAACTGGATTCGGAATATTCCGTACGGCCAACTAAGGCGCATAAAACAAAATTGTACTGATGAAGATATATATATATATATATAGAGAGCAGCCAGAGGTATTGATTGATAAGTTTAGAGAATGGAATTATGGGACAGAGATTTTTTACCATATATTTGATCAATTTTAGTTATAGTATTTCATTTTTGGAGGTTATATCTACCTTAGATTGATCATTACTTTTTTCTTGTGGTCTATATTTCCCTTTCTCAATAAATGATTTTTTTCTCTCAAATGCTATTGGAATTCCAATTTATTTGATTACCTTGACGGTAATCTTCCTCATCTCTTTTTCTCCTTGGTGGCCACTATAGCCTTCTCCAGAGATTCTAATCTCTTTTGAAGTATCTCATAATTATTTTTAAATACTGGATGGTCAGTGAAGGGGTCTAATTTATCTTTAATAGCATCAATTTCTTTATCAAGTTGTTCCATTTTCTTTTTATGTTGTGTTAAAATCAATTTCATCAAATCAAATGATGCGGTATCTATTAAATCATTCCATGCTTTCATAAAGTTGCTGTCATCAAAGGAAGGACTTTTCTTAATTCTTAATCCCCTTGGGATTCTTTTACAGTCTAGATATTTCTCAATATAAACCATATCAAGCCACTTCCTTGAATCTTTAAAAAACAGCAACTCTAATTTTGTGAATTCAAAATCATTAGTGTCTTTTTCATTTAGATCTATCGGTATTTCACACACTAGATGTTCCGTGTTTGCACTCCTTAGTGATCTTTTAGTAAAAATATTCATTTTTGGACTCCCCATATTAGTTGAGGTATAAAAGGACAGCCAAAACAATACAAGAACAGAACAATTTGTCAGAGGAAAAAATGATTGTGACGGCGCTTACTTAGAGCATAGTGTTCAAAATAGTGATAGAAAACTAATATAAACTATAATAAAGTGACTTGAAATGTATTTCCGTGAACTGTGATCAATTAGTGAATATATATGGTGACTTTTAGGTCTACAATAAATCCTTTACACCACCCAGTGTATAGTGCTAATTGAAAAGCTGCTCAGAACCCTTTGAAAGACTGATCTCTAGTCTGTTGGATCCCAGTGTTCTTCGAAAGTTCAGGGGAGCGCCAGTGTTCACATCAACGTCATGAAAGAAACAATAAAAACGACATAGTGAAGATATATATATATAGAGCAGTCAGAGGTATTGATTGATAAGTTTAGAGAACTGAATTATGGGAAAGACATTATTGATAAAGCAAAGCAGAAAATAAGCCAATTGCCAAGAAGGGAAATTATTCAGCCAAAAATCAAAGACAATTAAAAAAATGGAATATAATATGTCTTATATAATGGAATTTAATCGAGAAGCACCACAAATCAGGAAAATAATAACCAAACATTGGCACGTCCTTAGAAATGATCCTATATTACGGTGCCATATCCCTGAGAAACCTAGTGTTATTTTTAGCAAAGTGCCAAATTTAAAAAGTATACTTGCTCTAACATCAATGAAGAGGAATAGAGAGAAAACAGATAAAAATATGTGGTTAAGTAAGCCTAATGGTTTCTTTGGCTGCATTTCATGCAAAGCGTGTATTCAGAAAAGTGTGGAGAAATTTTCATTTAAATCAAACATTACTAAATAAGTGTTTCAAATTAAAAATTATATAAATTGCAAATATTCATATGTGGTGTACATATTGGAGTGCCCTTGTGGGCTCCAATATGTGGGGAGAACTTCACGGCCATTACGTGTGCGAATATTAGAACACATGGGTAATATAAAAAAAAGTTTGTTAACCCATTGTGTTTCTAAACACTACAGTATCTATCATCATTCTGATCCTACATTACTTATATATAAGGGAATTGAACATGTACCAATACATTGGAGAGGAGGCGACAGATTAACCCTTCTGGCCCAGCGTGAAACCTACTGGATTCACAAATTCTGGACGCTGGTGCCACAAGGGTTAAATGTCTGCATAGATATAGGAGCATTCCTATGATGATCATTCTATAACATTTATATCCATATAAGATCCAGTAGAATTTTTTTTGAACTTGTTGCTATTGTAATTCATTGCTACAGTATGCCTTTTCCCTGTTTTTTCTAGGACTACATATTACTTACTATATATTCTGGGGTGATTCGGAAGTATATAAACAGCTAACTAAATAGACATTTCTTGGTTAATGTATTATCTCACTGATATATATATATTTCTTCTAAAGTTAATTGTAAATATGCATTTACATTGTTTTTCACTTACTAACTGAGTATGCTGTACTATATTTGGACCACTACTATGGAATGAGTAGTGAGTATAATTTATTTTTTATTATATAAATATACTGCAATTAAATTCAGGTGATAACTTCAATTAAGTTCATCAGTACCATCATGCCTATAAATATTCAAATGAGGGGTAGAGTAATTAGAATCCTGAAGAAGTAGTACCGACGAAACGCGTTGAATCAGTGTTCATTCAGTAGACGAGAGCCGAGACACGGAAGTGAGCTTCATAGCGTGTGTACCGGTGAATATGTTAAAGAACAGTCGGGATTTCGTACCACAAATTGCCATTATGTACTAAATGTGAGTGCACATCTATATGCTTTTATTGTTCTATTTTAATACAATCTGAGATATACTGCGCAATTAGTATTTTTCATTATTTTCCTGGGTACACCAACTACGGATGGGAAGAAGTCACTAACAATGGGGTGTTTACATGTGAAGTTCCTGATCCATTGCTCTAGTCAGAGAGAGAAGTATCTATGTACTGCTTTATTGAAAAGGAGAAAAGTGTGAGTGGAATTACTATTCACTTAAACAGCATTCAACTTGGTTAAAATTGTACAACACTATACTGTTTCTATTGTTTCTTTCATGACGTTGATGTGAACACTGGCGCTCCCCTGAACTTTCGAAGAACATTGGGATCCAACAGAATAGAGAACAGTCTTTCAAGGGTTCTGAGCAGCTTTTCAATTAGCACTATACACTGGGTGGTGTAAAGGATTTATTGTAGACCTAAAAGTCACCATATATATTCACTAATTGATCACAGTTCACGGAAATAAATTTCAAGTCACTTTATAATAGTTTTATATTAGTTTTCTATCACTATTGTGGACACTATGCACTAAGTAAGCGCCATCACAATAATTTTTTCCTCTGACAGCTTGCTCCAGGGCCAGAGACAGTGAGTATGTAGTAAAAGACCGTCAATCAAATATTGATGTTTATACTGAGTATAGAAGAATATACCAAACATACTGCAATTTCATTATCAGTTTGTAAGCCTTCCAGTTTTTTTTTATTGTATAAATTATTAAAGACAACTGAATTACTTTCCTAATAGTCGTTGCTTAACTTTGTCATTAAATATTTAGCAAAGTATTTTTTTAATGGAAGCTTTATTTCCATTTATGACATGTATTGTATTGGGTTCAAGCTCATTGAAACCACTTCTGCAGCTGTAATTAAACTACAAATAGAATCAACAGAATAAATAAAGATATGTAGTTATCTTATTATTAATGAGGTATTTTAAAAAAAATATTTTTTCTGTATTTTCCTGAGCCCAGGACATTACTTATGGGAAAGTCCAGTCTCTAAACTATATTAAGATTTTTATGGGGAAAAAGCCTGTTTATTGAATTTAAATAGACAGACGTACACTTGCCTAGGCAAGTTTACGTCTGTCTATTTACCCTCCTTTACCCCTGGCATCACTACATAGACTGTAGCAAGAGCCTCTCCTCCCTTCTCCTTCCTTACCCTTCCCCTTCCCTCCTAGATTTCTAGTGTTTATTGAACTTGTAAGACAACAAAAACAGGTGGTGTAAATAAGAAATGCACACGAAACATGCTTAAAAACTATTACAGATGGATTTAGCCATGGGCAGTTTACGTTTGTGTCCGTAAAAATGTTATGTATTTTATTTGTAACTAGCTTTTCTGCCTGGCTTCGCCCGGGGAATGTAATATTGAAAACATGTCCCCGCCCACCCCCCCTCTCCCCTGCTGCAAGATGTAGTGCGGGGTGAGATTTGTCTCTGTCTGTGTGTGTGTGGGTCTATCTGTGTGTATATGTGTGTGTGGGTCTGTCTGTGTGTATATGTGTGTGTGACTGTGTGCGTGTGTCTCCCCCAGCTGCCGGAACATGTCCCCCCCCCTCCTCCCCCGCTGGCGGCACATCTCCCCGCGCTGCTGTGGCATATCCCCTCGCTGCCAGCACCCCCCCCCCCCCCCCCCCCCCAACCCCCACGCCTGCTCTAACATTTTTGGTGGACAGCCGAGGGAAATTTAGAATGTCCATAATTTGGGAGGTGAGTCACATTGTGTCACGCTTGTGCGAGCCCACAGACAAGACCTGACCCCGGCACTGAGGTGGGAAGGACAAAGCCACACACCCACAGTAGCAAAGGCGGGCCCAGTAGGTGGTTTGTAGCGTTGCTGGGTCTGGGTATGAAGAAAAGGGTTAATCCAATACTCGCCAGGTTCCAAGGGTAGGAGAGGTACACGTAGTCGTTATCCGTAAGCCAGGGGTAAAGAGCCTGAGAGAATCCAAATGCAAAGCCAGGTCGGTACACGAGAGGTTAATCCATAAGCCAGGGGTCAAGAACCAGAGAGAATCCAAATGCAAAGCCAGGTCGGTACAGAGGTAACTGTAGAAATCAAAGCAAGACAGGGCTGGACAAGCCAGGCACACACAAGGCTACACAAAGTTTATGTTCAGCAAGGTATGCCAGGAAGAGGCAGTCCTATATAGGAGACAGGAACCAGTAGGGGGCGGGGCCTCCGCTGATGCTAAGGATAGGCTGCAGGAGACAAGGGCTCATAGCTAAACTTGACACATAGCTGGGGCTCGTTGCGCGCCATCATGCGCGTGCACCGCGCACAGTGGAGGTCTGGCGTGTCTCGAGGGGGCGGAGCTATGCTCGGTGACCGTGCATAGAAGGAGTGGGTACGCGCACGCGCTCTGTAACAGGAACAGTGATGCGCACATCGGCGGGGGGCGAATCTTCGGCAGCTGCCGCTGCAGTACTATAGGTAAGCGAGGAGGGAACGTGCCGCAAGGGACGCGTTCCCCGATTCATCACAGTACCCCCCCTTTTAGGCGAGAACTCCAGGTGAGCCATAACAGGATTACTCAAGGATCTGGGTGACATGGAATTGTTCCTGAACCATCTGGGCATAGTGGAAGATCTGCGGCAAGGGCATTTGTCAGCGAGCGCTTTCTTCAAAAGAAAAAAGCAGTGGCACAGCAATCAATAGAAGGTCAGCACCCCTAGGTAGGTGAGGTTTAGAGAACATCAGGTCCGAAGTCTGGGCATCCGCAGAGGTCGCAGTAGGCACCGAAGAGCAACTGGAGAGAAGCACGCCGGTGCCCACGGTGGGAGCACAAGAAGCAGGAACGGGCACCACAGGCAAGGCAAGAACGTCCAAAAGGAGCGCTACGGTCTTAGAAGAAAGCACCAAAAATTCCAGAGAGGGCACATCAGGTACTACACAGGGAGCAATGGGTAGTGAATTTGACTTGGGAGTGGACGTCCAAGACTCTATGGCTTCTGGAGATATTGCAAAAGAATCAGTGCAGAATAAATCTGTTTTGTACACAGGGTTCTTTGAATCAGTACAGACATTTGGTACTACTGAAAGTCCCATGAGAGACAGTCCAGAGTTCATAGCCGCAGTCATGCAGTCTGTACTGGGTATTTGTAAAACAGCAAGGGCTAGACTAGGTACGTTTAGACCGGAAAGGGTATTGGTGAAAGGTCTGCTTGTCACAGAAGTGAGTGTCTGAGAATCCACAGTAGGTATAACAGATACTATAGAAAACTTTATGGCAAGAGCCTTAGAAACAGTCAAAGGGACCTCAGACATCGCACGTGAGTCAGGGAAACTTGATTTTAAAGCAGGAGTTTTATCATTATCGATAGCACTATCACACACTACAGGAGAGTCAGAGATAAGTGTGGGAAGATTGAAATAATGTGTGTGGTTATCATCACCTCCATTTTGGCCTAACCGTCATTTTGAGTGTTTGCTTGTATGAATGCTTATTTGTTTATTCGTGTATGATCTGTGAATGTGTGATTCTGAAAAGTATCGCTTCTAGATGTAACTATAGCCCTTGTGTAATTCCTACGAGTCATGAAAGAATTGAAAATGCAATCGTAAGAGGTTTTTCCTGTCTTAGATATTTCTGCTGACCTTAGGTTCTGTTATCTGACAGCTACAGTACATACAGGGCTGAACACGGTAACTCCTATATGTCACAAGGTCAAGAGGCCCACATTATGGTAAATTATAGGATAAGAATATAGCGTATGCAGCATATTTAGGTATCAATATGTATTTTTGTATAAGTCATCATATTGTTTTTATCTCTAAGCCAGACCCCTAAAAGGGGCGTATTACTCATTTTGAAATGTATAAAAATGTGATACCAAGCAATATGTTTTCAGAGGCTTGAGTTCTTTTTTGAATTCTTTTCTCTCAATTGTACCTTGGTGCAGATAAACTCACGTTGTTACTTTGAACCCTTGACTCATTGATTTTATTTCTACGCTTTCACAGATGGTGACCCTTGAATAGGGATCCCAATACCTCAGGATCAGGAGACCCCAGACGGAGCATCTGCTACATTACTCAAACGTGCGCACTTGAAATAAGGTAAGGTTTTATCCTTTTTAACAAAAAAAGCCAGTAGATTAATTGTTTGAGTAATCTGTACACAGTTTGTTCTTTATGGGCAACCTACCTGAGTGACGGGACACCCTGTATCACGTGAGTTTATCAATATTATACTGATCAGGTATTGTTATTGTTGTTTTATATTATTGCCATAAACTCAGGTTATACCGTGTGCCGCTAAACGGCAGGGCCAAGTAAGGGCCCGGAAGATATAATAAGTTAATAAGGTGATAAGTCCCCTAACCTTGGGAAGAGAACTTTTGTTAAGGAACAGCAGGTAACTATTTTTTAATACCCCTGGTCCTTAACTCTATATTCTACTTATATTATACCAAGTGGTGGGGCACCTTATTGGTACCCGATCGACTGGCGTTAGATTATACCGTGTGCCGCTAAACGGCAGGGCCAAGTGAGTGCCCGGAAGGTGTAATACTGAAGTTATAAGGTGGAAAGTCTCATGCCCCTAGGGAAAATAGAACCAATTCCCCCTACACCACTGAAGGTTCCAGGATGGCCTC
>WSYH01010869.1:0-22132 GCA_036426205.1 Ascaphus truei
CCCCCCCTCATGGCCCGGCTACCAGCAACATCAACCGGTCTCCAGGCTGAGGACCCTCCCCCCCCCACATGCATGCCCGGGGCATCAAGCCCCGGCCCTCACTCTCCCAGTTCTCCTCTCTGCCCACCTGGTACAGCAGGCTGCAGTCCCCCACGTGCTCCCTGCCCCCACCAATCCTCATTGGCCTGGTTCAAAACCTAACAAAGTTGACCATCTAACAAAACTCCCGCACGCCACCACCCACCTCCACATACCACCCTCCCCATCCCTGCTAAACCCCACCCCTCCCCCCCAGGCCCATACTGAATCCCCCACAGGCCTTGTTGTCACACTGGATGCAGAATTGGGTATCTTTGCTTTTGGTTGAAATATTAAATAAACACGAATTTGTATTGTAATGTTTTTTACCCGTATACAATAACAATACAAACAGTTTAGTACAAGTTAATTAAAAACATACCTTTTCGTGGTAGGTAATGGCTATAGCGTTGGGGGAGGGCTGCTCCTTTCATTGGTCTCCTGGGCCCCATGATTTCAGTTGGCAGCCCTGACAGAGGTAACTCTCAATGTTATAACTTCCTGGTAAATGATTTTATAAATAAAGTGTTACGTGTGTTGGTAATTGATTATGTGGGGTAGTAGTGGTGTTTTGTATCTGGGGTGTGGGTGCGACAGTAGTGGTGTTTGTTTTGTCGGCGTGGGATCTTGCTGCTTTTTGTATCTTTGCAGGAGTGGTGTTGCGATCTGGTGGGGTGTTTGTATTTGGGGGGTTTTGCATGTGAGGCCTGTGGTTAGTGTGTTTGAACTATGGGGCGATGTAGTGTGTGTCTGTAATCTAGGAGGGTGCTAATGGTGCCTGTATTTGTGGGGTGTTGAAGTGTTCCTGTATATGGGTGGCTGTGGTTTTGCATTCATGGTGTTGTGTGTGCAGGTGTGTGAAAGGGAAATTTATGAGTTTGAAAGGGAATGTGACTGTGCCAGGGAGGAAGGGGATTGAAGGGAGGCGGGATTTAGTGAGGGGGTATTGAGTGATAGCGGGAGGAGGGGGGGAGAAGGCTGTAAGAAATGCAGGGGTAGGTTGGTTATGAGAAGAGAGGGGGAATCAAGACCTACAACAAAAACAAAAGAAGCCCAAAGCTACATCCAATATAAGAAAAATATCAGTGAAAATACCATATTATCTCTTGAAAAAAGGGTAATTTAGAATTAAACCCTTTGGCCAAAGCATGTTATAGCCTGCAACCACTTCAAGGCATGACCAAATATTGCAGGTCCTAACACTAACTTGATCAGAATTCTTATCTTTGCTTTAGTTATGTGAAGAATGATCACATTGGATCTGTCACAACCAGACATCATGAGTAAAAACTGCTTACTTGGAAAGTGGGGAGGGCGAGCTTAAACCCTGGGGAGGAGCCCTAACCTCCAAACAGAGCTGAGAACAAAGTTAATAAACACACAGATACCCAGCAAGCTCTAAGAAACAACCCAAAATTACCACATTATATATACATGTGGTAAAATAATATATATATATATATTTATGTGTCAATTGCTACTGTGCATGGCTAATGTATACAACAAAAAAACAAGAAGCCAAAGCTACATCCAATATGACAAAAATCACAGTGAAATACCTATATATCATCTTTGAAAAAAAGTGTAACTTAGTCCCTTTGGCCAAACGATTGTGTAATTTTTTATACTTTAAATACAAGTGTAATTTTGGCCCTTTGGCCAAAGCAGTTAAGCCTGCAAGCCACTTCAAGGCATGTCCAAAGAAATCAGTTGAGAAAGGGGAGGGCTCGCAAGGCCGCTGACACAGGGGGGGGGGGAGGCAGAGCTAACAACAGGGGGATGGGGGAGGGGGGGGGGCAAAAAGCGTCTAGTTCCTGTCGGCAGCCCTGACTATGGCTAAGAGATAGTGGGGAAAGGCAGGATTGCCCACCTGTCTGAGATCAATGTACCCACAAAGTGGTTTTAGTTTATATTACTGTATGTGTTGGGGGGGGGGTTGTTGGGGCGTGTAGAGGAGGTGGATAGTATGGGGTTGTTTTTGAATGTTATTGTAAGGTAGCGAGGATGGGTGAAGTTTGGCATTTGGCCCTTGCTGGGTCAAGGAAGGTAAGGTAATGAAGGGGTTAACTCAAGTCCCACCCTAACCCCCCCCCCCCCGCCGGGGGGGGGGGGGGTTGAGGGGGGCTTGAGTTAACCCCTTCATTACCTTACCTTACCTTTGACCCAGCAAGGGCCAAATGCCAACTTCACCCATCCTCGCTACCTACAATAACCATTCAAAAAAACAACCCTACTATCCACCTCCTCTACGCCCAACAACCCCCCCCCCCCCCCAACACATACAGTAATATAAACTAAAACCACTTTGTGGGTACATTTGCATCTCAGACAGGTGGGCAATCCTGCCTTTCCCCACTATCTCTTAGCATAGTCAGGGCTGCCGACAGGACTAGAGCTTTGCCCCCCCCCCCCCCCCCCCCCCTGTGTTAGCTCTGCCTCCCCCCCCCTGTGTCAGCGGCCTTGCGAGCCCTCCCCTTTCGCACCTGTATTTCTTTGGACATGCCTTGAAGTGGCTTGCAGGCTTAAAATGCTTTGGCCAAAGGGCCAAAATTACACTTGTATTTAAATGTATAAAATTACACAATGCTTTGGCCAAAGGGACTAAGTTACACTTTTTTCAAGTGATATATAGGTATTTCACTGTGTATTTTTGTCATATTGGATGTAGCTTTGGGCTTCTTTGTTTTTTGTTGTATACATTTAGCCATGCACAGTAGCAATTGACACATATATATATATATATATATATATTTTACCACATTATATATATAATGTGGTAATTTTGGGTGTTTCTTAGAGCTTGCTGGGTATCTGTGTGTTTATTAACTTTGTCTCAGCTGTTTTGGAGGTTAGCGGCTCCTCCCTCCAGGGTTTAAGCTCGCCCCTCCCCACTTTCCAAGTAAGCAGTTTTTACTCATGCAGCTGGTTGTGACAGATCCAATGTGATCATTCTTCCTCTAACTAAAGACAAAGATAAGAATTTGAATCAGTTAGTGTTAGGACCTGCAATATTTGGTCATGCCTTGAAGTGGCTTGCAGGCTTAAAATGCTTTGGCCAAAGGGTTTAATTCTAAATTACCCTTTTTTCAAGAGATATATAGGTATTTCACTGTATATTTTTGTCATATTGGATGTAGCTTTGGGCTTCTTTGTTTTTTGTTGTATGTATTTATTCCCCCTCTCTTCCTCACTAACCCTACCCCTGCATTTCTTACACCTATCTCCCCCCTCTCCGCTATCACTCAATTACCCCCCTCACTCAATCCCGCTCCCTCAATCCCCCTTCCTCCCCTGGCCACAGTCACAATTCCCTTTAATACTCATACAATTTCCCTTTCCACACTGCCCACACAACCCCTGAATGCAAAACCACCGCCCCATATACAGACACTTCAACCCCCCCAAATACAGGCACCATTACACCCTCCTAGATACAGACACCACTACATCGCCCCATGTTCAAACAACACTACACACAGCCTCACATGCAAACCCCCACAGATACAAACACCCCCCCAGATGCAACCACTCCTCAAAGATACAAAAAGCAGCACTATCCCACTCCACAAACAAACACCACTACTGTCCTACCCCACCCCAGATACAAACACCACTACTACCCCACAAACAATTACCACCACTAATTTATTTATAAAATAATTTACCAGGAAGTTATACATTGAGAGTTACCTCTCGTCAGGGCTGCCAACTGAAATCATGGGGCCCAGGACCAATGAAAGGAGCAGCCCTCCCCCCAACCCATAGCATACCTACCACGAAAATGTATGTTTTTAACTTAACTTGTACTTAACTGTTTTCTTGTTATTGTAATACGGGTAAAAACATTACAATACAATCTGTTTATTTTAATATTTTCAACAAAAGACAAAGATACCCAATTCTGCATCCAATGTGACAAAAGGCCTGTGGGGGATTCAGTATGGGCCTGGGGGCCTCTCTAATAGCGCGTCTGAGATCAGATGCATTGTAAGGAACCCCAACCCTCTCTAGTAGCGCGTCTGAGATGAGATGCATTATAAGGAAAAGTGAAAAAGAAAATACCATAATAATATATAATATAATTCACATAATAAATCTTTAGCAGAACATTTAATAAATATATATATATATATATATATATATATATATATGTATTAAAAGAACATAACCAGTGCTGCACAGAACATGAAACAATGCTACAGTACATAGAAGAATGCCAATGTTGCATTAAATAGATACAGTATTACCAGGTTTCCCATATGTATCACGAGCTGATCCCAGAAGAAACCGCCAGAGCAGTGAGTGTCCGCACACAGAAAGAGGCGCCGGTAGGGACACCGTCATGAAAGTGAGTGAGGGCGGGATCACCTGGGCTTCAGCACAGCTGTGGGTGCTGAGCACAAATTATCCTCGTCTTCTACGTGAATTCATTGGCTTGCAATGAAAATAGCCAGAAGGTCAATAAAGAGCTAAATATAGAGTCTAGCAAAGAACACACAATCTACATTGTGATAGAGGACGAGGATGATTTGTGCTCAGCACCCACAGCTGCGGTTTAGTCCTGGTGAACCAGCCCTCACTCACTTTCATGCCGGTGTCACGTGGAGCCTAAAGCTGAGGACCTGGCGCGAGTGCATTCCGTATCCTCAATTGAACCGCGTCCAACGGGCAGCGGACGTCTGGTTGTCGTGACGATCGGAGGTGGGGAGTCATCTGAGGTTGAACTTGCCCGTTTCCTCGCCTGGAGCGTGACTGTTTACACCATAGAGCCGGGAGCGGGCGCCTTCCCTACCGGCGCCTCTTTCTTTCTGTGCGCAGACACTCACTGCTCTGCCTTACAACCTGGCGGTTTCTTCTGGGATCTGCTCGTGATACATCTGGGAAACCTGGTAATACTGTATCTATTTAAGCAGGATATCCTCACCGGGGAGGAAAGATGACAGCGGACACGGCAGCGCAGCAAATTGGCAAAGGCTGGACTGTGCTGAAAAATACTTTATTTTAGCATGGATATGGAGTTGTGGTTTATGTAGTAGCGGGACTTATGTATGGGGTCTGCGTGGGTTCTAGGACTTCCCCCAGACAACCCTTCACAGTCGCCGCCAGACCACATCCCAACTAGGGGTTAATCATTGTTCAGCTCCCCTACTTCTCTGTGTCTCCGGAAAAAGCAGCAAACAATCATTTAAGTGGATTTATGCCCTGCAGCGCATGGGGGACCGTGTACCTCAATGTTCTCTCTGTATCTATTTAATGCAACATTGGCATTCTTCTATGTAGCATTGTTTCATGTTCTGTGCAGCACTGGTTATGTGTTTTCATTGAGCAAGAGTTTGCCTAATTATTTACCATATTTGGAAGTAGCACCGTTAGTTTTGAGCTCACCTCTATCCATATTTCAAACTCTATCCTGCATTGTAAGAAATCGCAACCCTCTCTAATAGCGCGTCTGAGATCAGATGCATTGTAAGGAACCCCAACCCTCTCTAATAGCGCGTCTGAGATCAGATGCATTGTAAGGAACCCCAACCCTCTCTAATAGTGCGTCTGAGATCAGATGCATTGTAAGGAACCCCAACAATCTCTCATAGCGCGTCTGAGATCAGATGCATTGTAAGGAACCCCAACCCTCTCTAATAGCGCGTCTGAGATCAGATACATTGTAAGGAACCCCAACCCTCTCTAATAGCGCGTCTGAGATCAGATGCATTGTAAGGAACCCCAACCCTCTCTAATAGCGTGTCTGAGATCAGATGCAATTTAAGGAACCCCAACCCTCTCTAATAGCGCGTCTGAGATCAGATGCATTGTAAGGAACCCCGACCCTCTCTAATAGCGCGTCTGAGATCAGATGCATTGCAAGGAACCCCAACCCTCTCTAATAGCGCGTCTGAGATCAGATGCATTGTAAGGAACCCCAACCCTCTCTAATAGCGCGTCTGAGATCAGATACATTGTAAGGAACCCCAACCCTCTCTAATAGCGCGTCTGAGATCAGATGCATTGTAAATTCTTCTGTATTTGGTACAATTTTCAAATGATCAGAAAATGTCAGGGACCCTTTAGGGACGCCCGGGGAACCCAAGGTTGAAAAACACTGGTCGATAGCAAGGCTCTTCCCCTGGCACCCGGCCACGGGACCTTGATGTGACCCCCGGACTCTGCGCCTGCTAATTCCTTACTAATTGCAGCTAAGTGCCAGAGTTCACCCTGAAACGCGTACGTTACGGTCATGTAAATATATATGGCACCCGATGTTATAAATCTTTGCAAAATATTTAAATGTAATCATTTTCACAGACCAGCATTTCTAACTTCCTTCTTTCTTAAAGAATGAATAAATTCATTTATGACTGCATTCTGCCAGCTACGGCACTTATTGTATTGTATTGTATGTCTTTATTTATATAGCGCCATAAATGTACATAGCGCTTCACAGTAGTAATACATGGGGTAATCATATAAATAGCAAATAATATAAATAACAGGTAATGGGAATAAGTGCTTCGGACATAAAAGTAACATTAAGGAAGAGGAGTCCCTGCCCCGAGGAGCTTACAGTCTAATTGGTAGGTAGGGAGAACGTACAGAGACAGTAGGAGGGAGTTCTGGTAAGTGCGTCTGCAGGGGGCCAAGCTTTATGTATCATGTGTTCAGAATGTTCACAGTGCTATTCGTATGCTTCTTTAAGCAAGTGTGTCTTAAGTTGGGTCTTAAAGGTGGATAGAGAGGGTGCTAGTCGGGTACTGAGGGGAAGGGCATTCCAGAGGTGCGGGGCAGTCAGTGAGAAAGGTTTAAGACGGGGGAGGGCTTTAGATACAAAGGGGGTAGAAAGAAGACATCATTGTTCCCTCACCTGCAGTCTCTGTTAGTCTCCCATCATATCTCTTAGATTGTAAGCTCTCTGGGGCAGGGATTTCCTTTCCTATTGTCTGATTTTGCTGCGCTTATTGTATTATTATAATTCCCCGTACTGTATTCTTAGTGAAGCGCTGAGTACACTTTTGGCGCTATATAAAGACATACAATACAATACAGTGTACAGATGCACTAAACAGATACCCAAACCTAATGAGATTTTAGGAGTCGCCTTAGCTGGAGATTTGTAAGCAGATCTCACCTGCCTGTTTAATAAGTAAACTCCGCGGGTGACACGCTTGTGGTTCTCCGCTCTGTGGAACCTGAACTCCACGTATTAAAAATGAAAATCTGTCTCTCGGGCCTCTCTGTCTTCTGAAACATCAGCCGGTGTGGGAAAGGGGAGAAGGCGGTGAGAAGTGATTTCGGACCAGGCTGTCTCCTTTAAATCCTGAGCATTGGCTTAATGTGGGCATCCTACTCGCTGGGCTGGGACAGGTAAGTCGTCTGTGTCTATAGAGTGTCAGCTCCTCGGGGCAGGAGCTTCCTTACCCTTGTGTGTCAGCATGGGTAAGCTGACAATATGTGATGTTATTTGTGTTGCCTCTAATACACCGTGCCACAGAATATGATGGCTCTTATTTATCCTACAGGATGAAACGGTTCCTCTCTAACCCAGGGCGTGGGCAACTCCAGTCCTCAAGGGCCACCAACAGGTCAGGTTTTCAGGGTAGCCTTGCTTCAGCACAGGTGTCTCAATCAGCCCCTGCGTCAGCATAGGTGTCTCAATCAGTCTATGCTTCAGCACAGGTGGCTCAATCAGTGACTCAGTCTTCAAATAGTAGTAGATTGAGCTACCTGTGCTGAAGCAGGGATATACCTGGCCTTTTGGTGGCCCTTGAGGACTGGAGTTGCCCGCCCCTGATCTAACCCCTTTGATTACAGCCTAATTGATTACAGGCTGCTCTGGCAGTGAGCGGGTAATGGAGCAGTGTCAGATATATCATTTGCGTAACAAATTTCATGTATCCGGCTCCCGCACAAATTGATAAACGTGAAAATAATTGCCCCGCTTTAAATAGCCGGGGTACGTAATCCCTGGGCTCTGTAATGCAGCTTAATAGCACCAGACCATTTTATTGCATTATTTCTGCATCTATAAGGGAAGCTGCCCAGTGTCTGTTGTATTACTGTGTACTTTATAATTCAGGGAAGAACTTTTTGTTGGTCCATTTAAAGGTTTCACAAGTGGCAACAGATGCACAGTAAAAACAAAAAACGAACGCCCCTCCCCACAAAAAGATGATTATGTGTGTAAGATCGTGAGTGTGAATGAGAGGGTGTACAGGAGTCTGTGAGGGACATAATGTGTATGTGTAATAGAGAGCATGTGTGTGAGAAAGAGAGAGCTGTGAGTGTGAGAGAGATAGCTAGCGCATTGGGTGTGTGAGAGAGGGCTGTGTGAGAGTGTGGGAGCATTGGGTGTGTGTGTGTGTGTGTGTGTGCGAGCATTGGGTGTGTGAGAGGGCTGTGTGGTGTGGCAGTGAGTGACATCACAGGCACAGCTCAGCTGGCTGCAGTCTCTGCAGTGTGAGTGTGTATGCAAGTAGCAGTTAGTGTATATAAGAATCAGTGAATGTGTGTATAAAAAGCAGTGAGTGTATATAGATTGCATGAGTGTACAGTATAAGAAGCAGCGAGTGTATACAGCATGTAGTGAGTGTATATACAATAGAGGACTGTGAGTTTATATAGCACACACTGAGTGTATGTAAGGTGCAGTGAGTGTGTATAAGAAGCAATGTGTGTCTATAAATCAGTTCAGTTAGAGTATATAAGAAGCAGTGAGTGTGAGTATAAGAAGCAGTGAGTGTGTATACGAAGCAGTGTGTATAAGATGCAGTGAGTGTGCATAAGAAGCAGTGTGTATAATATGCAGTGAGTGTGTATAAGAAGCATTGAGTGAGTTTAAGCAGTGAGTGTGTATAAGAAGCAGTAAGTGACTATAAGAAGCAGTGTCTATAAGATGTAGCGAGTGTGCATAAGAAGCAGTGAGTGTATATAAGAAGCAGTGAGTGTGTATAAGAAGCAGTGAGTGTGTATAAGATAAGCTGATTGTCTATAAGCAGTGAGGGAGGTATAGAAGATTCATGTGTGTATAATATGCAGTGTGTGTATAATATGCAGTGAGTGTGCATAAGAAGCAGTGTGCATAAGAATCAGTGAGTGTGTTTAAGGTGTGTGTGTGTATAAGAAGCAGTGTGTATGTATAAGAAGCATTGAGTGTTGTCTAATGTAGAACAGTGAGTGTGCATAAGAAGCAGTGAGTGTGTATGAGAAGCAGTGAGTGTGTATAATAAACAGTGAGTGTGTATAAGAAGCAGTGAGTGTATAAGATGCAGTGTGTGTGTGTGTGTGTGTGTGTGTGTGTGTGTGTGTATAAGAAGCAGCAAGTACGTAATAGAAACGTGTGGTATAAGAGGGCATTGAGTGTGTATTAAAAGCAGTGAGTGTGATGCTGAGACTTGAGTTATATTGAGAAGCAGTGAGTGTGTATGAGAAGCAGTGAGTGTGTATGAGAAGCAGTGAGTGTGTATGAGAAGCAGTTAGGTGTATGAGAACATGAGTGTGTATGAGAAGCATGTGAGTGTGTATAAGCAGTGAGTGTGTATGAGAAGCAGTGAGTATATATAAGAAGCAGTGAGTGTGTATGAGAATCAGTGAGTGTATATAATAAGCAGTGTGTGTATAAGAAGCAGTGTGTGTGTATAAGAAGCAGCGAGTGAGTAAAAGAAGCAGTGAGTGTGCATAAGAAGCAGTGAGTGTGTATAAGAAGCAGAGTGTGTATGAGAAGCAGCGAGATTGTAAAATATGCAGTGTGTATTGAGCAGCGAGTGTTATATGAAGCAGCGAGTGTGTATATGAAGCAGCGAGTTGTGTGTGTGTGTATAAGAAGCGTGTTATAAGAGTCAGCCAGTGAGTAAAGAAACAGTGTGTATGTATAAGAAGCATTGAGTGTGTATATAAGAAGCATTGAGTGGTGTGTATAAGAAGCAGTGAGTGTGTATAAGAAGCAGTGAGTGTGTATAGAAAGCAGTGAGTATGTATAATGAGTGTGTATAGAGCGTGAGTGTGTATAATGAGTGTGTATAAGAAGCAATGAGTGTGTATAATGAGTGTGTTTAAGAAGCAGTGAGTGTGTATAAGAAGCAGTGAGTGTGTATAATGAGTGTGTTTAAGAAGCAGTGAGTGTGGTTATGCATAGTGTGTATATGAGTGTGTTAAGAAGGTGAGTGTGTATATGAGGTTATAGAGGTGATGGTATAAGAAGCAGTGAGTGCACCTCCTGCCAATCACAGTCTGTCCCTCCCCAGCCGGCGCTGATCTGTACAAACATTCACCCAGTAAGTGAGCGAAGCAGAGAGCTGCTGGACTGACTTCCCTTCTGTGAGCTGCAGGTAAGACTGTCTGAGCAGCACTCACACTCATACTCACAGGATAATAATAACAACCCCCCAGTGTAAGTTATCACAGTGCTGGACTATATAACAGTATATAGGGGAACAAGGGGGGTAGTGACTGAGGAAAGAGAAGCAGATTACAGCCTGAAGGCTCTGAGATAGATGGAGTCCGTGGCACTGAAGGGGTTAATACTAGTTACCCTTCCCCCTTGCTGCCTGGGGGGTAATTGCAATAAGGAGGGAGGGTAGATTGTAAATGTGCTGCAATAAAATATACATCTGATGTCAAATAATGCAGCTTTGGGAGAAGCAGATTGCCCACGGGCACGAAAGGGTCAAACTAGTGAAGAACTGGGAAGGATGGGGTTTAACCCTAAGGAGGGAAGGGACTTTCCAGCCCTGTAGCTTTGCTGTGCATCTCATGTGCAGGGGAACATGTGTAGGGGGGGGGGGGTTAGCGTTGGGTGGGTATGTGTAGGGGGTAAACGTTGAGTTGGTATGTGTAGGGGGTCTGCTTTGGGTGGGTAGTGTGTGCAGGGCTGTACAGTGACTGAGTATGAGACAGATACATTACTTGCTAGTAACAGCTTCTGTGGATAGAAAGTTCTGCCAAGTTCAAGGCTGTGTGAGTCTGGGGGCGCTCACAGACCCACAGACCCTCCCCTCTCCCCCTGAACATCTCACATCCTGCCATCTGCACACACATGTCTTCCCATTGATTTGGCGGGGTTTGCGGATATTGGGTAGGGTCACACCCTGCCTGATCTCTGTGCTTCATGTTTATTGGGAATCCTATTATTCACATTGTCAGACAGGGGTCATCTTATGCCATGGGAAGAAAGTATAGGATTTCCCATACACTGGAGGACACGTTCCCCTTATACACTGGGAGGTGGGAGGGTGTGCAGCGCTTGGGTTAGGTAAATATCCTATAATGGAAAAGAATACATTTAACCCCTTTTGAGGCCAGATAAGTAAATGTAATCCCTTTCAATGCCAAAGACATGTAGTTAACCCTTTGATAGCAAGGAACTTCATTGAACCCCTATGGTGCCAGATGAATACATTTAACCCCTTTGATGCCGGGGGGCGCTGGCCTTTCTAGCCTGGCCTTAACCCCTTCGCTGCCTTTTAAAATGAGCACAGTCTGTGCCCAGGGTGATGCCAGGAGTGGATGATCCCATGTGCCAGGTTGGTGTCAGGATAAATTGGCAGCAGATGTCTGGGATATAAAGTATCTGAGGCCAGACCAGCTGTAAACAGCACATCTGTTCTGTGGCTCATAAACCCGCTTCTGCTGATATAATGGGAGCACAGTCAAAGACTGAGCCTCTGTTTGCGCCACCTGTGCTGAAGCAGGGACTGATTGCGCCACCTGTGCTGAAGCAGAGACTGATTGCGCCACCTGTGCTGAAGCTAGACGCGTGCCACCCCCCGAAGGAGGCACTGATTGAGCCACCTGTGCCGAAGCTGGATATCCGGAAAACCTGACCTTTTGGCTCCCCTGCTGCACACTCAGTGTCATTGTATTCTGAGTGAGTGCCTTTACTCACTGAGCTGCTCCTTCTGCCCAGTCAGTCCTACTCGATCTCTGTATTCGATTGCTCAGCTCTTTAAACCCCTGTCCCAAACATGACTCAGCGCTGGTACACACTTCTCACGCTCACAACGCTCCCTTTTATTATACACAAAGTACCTCTCTTTTATGGTATTGCGGATTCGGGCCTCACTGTCACATGGAGGGGACACGCCTGCTGCTATCCCACTCTCAGGACCCCAAAACAAGCCAGTCCTGTTAACATTTCACAACTATTTATATCAAATAAGGTAACCCTTGGGTTGCCGGAGCAGTCAGGAATGCAACGCTTTACAGCAGGGGTCTCAACCTCAGTCCTCAAGGGCCACAAACAGGCCAGGTGTTATAGATATCCCTGCTTCAGCACAGGTTGGCTCCTCATTTGGGTTCAGTCTTTGACTGACCACCTGTGCTAAAGCAGGGATATCTTAACACCTGTCCTGTTTGTGGCCCTTGAGACTGGGTTGAGACCCCTGCGGGTACATTGACAATATGTAATATACTTGAATCCTAAGCAAGGGTACATAACTACAGGAAGATGAGTATGTTATGTAGTTTCATAATGAGAAAATATCGAGTAGTGATAACGCAAGTATTAATATACATCTGGTAATTGATGGTACAATAGCATAGTATAACTGGTATAAATAATAACAGCGCATTATGTGCTAATACTCGAATAATAAGTGATAGTAATAATAATTGTGGTAACTTAAATAAATTTCGTCTTTGGTGATATTAGCAGTAATAATCATAAGTACTAGCAGTATAAAAGGAAGTAGTAACAGTGCACCCAACTGGGATTCCCGTCACCACCGCCACGTTTGCGGATAGATCCGTGTCCTCTGCCGCCTGATTGGCATCTTATCAGGTGGCCGTATCACGCCGGCCTTGCCTTCTTTCTGAGAAGTCCTTGTTTATCTCGTGGCACGCGGTTTCCTGCTGTGTTGGTGCTGAACACAGGGTCATCATTAACTTCCCTTCACTCCCAGAGTGGCCGTGCAATGTACGGCTGGGGTATTTTTATAGCTCCTGGCTTCAGAACTAGGACAAAAAAAAGTCCGGGTTATTTTTTCCTTTGATACATTTGTTGTTATTTTATACACTGATTTAGAACCTGGAAGTTTGATATGAAAGTGTGTGATGGGGTTCAGTGTGTTGTGTCTGTGTGTGTGTGTATCATTGTGTCATCATCATGTGTGTATCTTGTGTGGTTCTTCTTGGTTCATGTGCATCATCATGTCTGCGTATTAGTGGTGCAGTCATCTTACTGCGTGTGTTTTAGTTTGCTCATCATGTCTGCGTGTGTGTATTAGTGTGCACTCATCATGTCGTGCAGTGTGTGTGTATTAGTGTGCATCATCATGTCTGCGTTGTTGTGTATTAGTGTGCATCATCATGTCCTGCGGTTGTGTGTGGTATTAGTGTGCACATCATGTCTGCGTGTGTGTGTATTAGTGCATCATCAGTCTGCGTGTGTGTGTATTATGTGCATCATCATGTCTCACGTTCAGTGTGTGTATGAGTATGTCTGGTGGGTGTGTGTGTGTGTGGTGTGTGTGTACAGGGGTTACATAGTATCAGCAGTGGGAATTAGGGACGGCGTCAGCTGTTCAAGATACTCTGTTGCTCTTTTTCCTAGAGCTGCAATAATACTTTGTGCCAGGTATTAATCTCATGTAACAAATGCTGCATCCTAATTGTACCACAATGTTCCCTCGTCAGAGGACTACCATCAATCACTTAATTACAAGTACCTGTGCAATTTGATTGCCCAATAGTGAATTCAATGCAGTGACGGGTTTATTTAAAGGCTCTTCCCCGGTCCCGGGTTTCGTGCTTGATTTGTTTGTACATTATATATACTCGCGTCCCGTTAATGTATTATCTTCTTTCTAGTTTTCTCTCATAATTTTTTCAGATCCAAAAATATCAGCCTCCAAAATCATTGAAGGGGAGGACGGTATGATGCCTTTTATTGAACAAACAATTAGTAGATGTTACACTTTTTCCAACCTCTCGGTCCTCTTCAGGTCCCACCCTGAGAGGTTGGATGCGTGTAACGTATCAACCACTATTTTTGTCCAATACAAGGTACTATACTCCTCCTCCTCTCCCTCCTGTGTTACTACATGGAAGAAAGGACCAAGACAAGACCCCCCTTCTTTGCAGAACGTTTGGCTGAAATGAAGATGGCAGCCATGTTCCCCATAGAAGTCAATGGGATAGGCGATCACATTGCTTATCTTGGGATTTCTAACTGATTGGGGGCGTACGGAATAAGGAACACAATGCTGTGCATTTTAAGCAGTACTTCCCATTCTAAGTGCGTTTTCTCTTTCACAGTATTCTGTTTTATGCGGTAGCATTAACCCCTTGGTTTCCAGAGCACGTGCGTTGTCGGGGTGTGTGCATATAGTGAGGCAGAGCGAGGCCCGGCCGGAGATATCAATCTGGCCAGCTCACTTTCCTTCCTGTTGTTATGGGGTGTAAGTTATCCAGCGTACGGCACTACTAAGCCGGTCTGTGGCATGCCTGTGACACATGCACCGAGTGTGACACATCACGGATGTGACACATGCACTGGTTGTGATACCCCGACTGGCACGTAGATGATCTTCTGACCCCCCCACTTACACCCCCCTGTGTAGGACTCCATTCTACAACTACTTCTCTCTCCCGTCACCCGGCAGCTCTGCCTTTTATGCTGGGGGGTGTAAGGGAGACCTTTCAGTCACAGGAGAACCCCAGAGTCGCCGGGCTTAATGGGAGAAGGGGTGAGTGGTGGGCCCCAAATTATATTGAACCTCTTGTTGTGGCCCAGGGACCTGCACTATGTCCAGTCCCCGGACACTGCACCTCATCAGCTGCTGCAATACTGACAACCTGTTGGCGACATATATCACACATGGTAGAACTAGAGATCTTAGAGTGTGGACATTTGTCAGCCATATAATATTGGTGTTGTGTGTGTGTGTGTGTGTGTGTGTATATTATATTACAGTAACTTGGTGTTGTGTCTGTATCACTGGTGTGTATTATTGTGTTGGTGAATTGTGGCAGTGATTAAAAGAGCATCAGGTGTTGGAACTAGGGGTGAGCACTACAAATGAGGCGGGCAATATTAACCTCTTTTACCTGCCACTGAGGTTCGGCAACCCCTTGCTCTGCAGTTACAAATATCGCTCTGCGCATTATTACATGCTCTGTGTTTATTACATTTGCTCTGCATGTTAATTATATCGTTCTGCGTGTTATATCTCTGCATGTTATTATATCTCTCTGCGTGTTATTATATCTCTCTGCGCGTTATTATATCTCTCTGCGCGTTATATCTCTGCATGTTATTATATATCTCTGTGAGTTATTATATTTCAGCATGTTATTATATCTCTCTGTGTGTTATTATATCTCTCTGTGTGTTATTATATCTCTCTGCGCGTTATTATATCTCTCTGCGCGTTATATCTCTGCATGTTATTATATTATTGCTCTCTGTTATATCTCTTCGTGTTTTAAGTCTTCTCTGTTGTTATTAATATCTTCCTCTCTGTGTTATTATTCTCCTGCTGCGTGTATTATATATCTCTCTGCGTGTTATTAATATCTCTCGCGCGTTATTAATACTCTCTCTGCCGTTATTATATCTCTCTGCGTGTATTATCATCTCTCGGTGCGTGTTTATTATATCTCTCTGCGGGTTATTATATCTCTCTGCGTGTTATTATATCTCTCTGCGCGTTGTTTATCTCTCTCTCGCGTTATTATTCCTCTATGCGTGTGTATTATCTTCTCTGCGTTTATGCTCTCTCCTGCGGTTATTTCATCTCTGCGTGTTATTATCTCTCTGTGCGTTATTTATCTCTGCGTGTTTTATTCTCATCTGCGCTGTTATTAATATCTCTCGCGTGTTATATATCTCTCTGGCGCGTTTTTTATCTCTCATGCATTTCTTAATCGTCTCGCGGTGTTTATTCTCCTCTCTCTGCGTGTTATTATCTCTCTGCTGCCGTTATGATATCTCTGTGCGTTTTATATCTCTGCGTGTTATTTATCTCCTCTGCGCGTTCATTGTATCTCTGCGTGTTATTATTATAGTCTCTCTGTGTGTCTTTTATTTCTCTCTGTTATTATATCTCTCTGCGCGTTATTGTATCTCTTCGGTTATTGTATCTCTGCATGGTTTATATCTCTGCGTTTTTTATCTCTGCGTGTTAATCTCTGCGTGTTATTGTATCTCTGTGTGTTATTGTATCTCTGCGCGTATATTTTATCTCTCTGCTCGCGTTATTGTATCTCTGTGCGCGTTATTGTTCATCTCTGCTGCTCTCTGCGCGTTATGGTATCTCTCTGCGCTTTATTTTGCTCTCTATCGCTCTGGCGCGTTATTACGTATCTCTTCTGGCCGTTATTGTATCTCTCTGCGCGTTATTGTATCTCTCTGCTGCTTGTGTATTCGTTATCTCTTCTCTCTGCGCTTATTTATTCCGCTGCGCTTATTGTATCTCTCTCTCTGCGCGTTTTGTATCTCTGTGCGCGTTATTTCTCTCTCTGCGCGTTATTGTATCTCTCTGCGCTTATTGTATCTCTCCTGGCGCGTTTATTGTATCTTCTCGCTCGTTATTGATCCTCTGCTATGCGCTTTTTGTATCTCTCTACGGCGCGTTATTGTATCTCTCTTGCTTCTCTATCTCTCTGCGCGTTATTGTATCTCTCTCGGCGCGTTAGTATCTCTCTGACGCGTTATTGTATCTCTCTGCGCGTTATTGTATCTCTCTGGACTCGTATATTGTGATATCTTCTGCTCGTTATTGTAATCTCTCCTCTCTGCGCGTTAATTGTATCTCGTGTATCTCTCTGCGCGTTTGTATCTTCCTCGGCGCTTATATATCCGCTTGCGTTATGCATCTCTCTGCGCTTTATGCTAGTATTCTCTTGCGCGTGTATTGTATCTCTCCTCTCTGCCGTCGTTATTGTATCTCTCTGCTGCGCGTTATTTATCTCGGCGTTTTATCTCTCCTGCGCGTTATTGTATCTCCTGTGCGCTTTATTGTATCTCTTTCGCGTTATTGTATCTCTCGCGCGTTATTGTTCTCTCTGCGCGTTTATTGTATCTCTCTGTCTGGCGTTATGTATCTCTCTGGTATTTCCTCGGTTCATTGTAAATCTCTTGCGCGTTATTGTATCTCTCTGCGTCGTTATATTTACTCTCTGCGTTATTCACTTTGCGCGTTTATTGTATCTCTCTGGCTTATTGTGTATCTCTCTGCGCGTTATCCTGGTAAGTGGTATCTAATCTCCTCTTGCGCGTTATTGGTATCGTCTCTGCGTCGTTATTCTTTTCGGTAATTTACTCTTGCTGTTTATTGTACTCCTCTTGCGCGTATTCGTATCCTCTACCTCGTGAGCGTTATTGTCCTCTCTGCGTGTATTAAGTATCTCTCCGCGGTCTTGAATCATCCTGCTATATCCCTTCTGTTTATCTGCGTGTTATATTGTATCTGCGTCTGGCGTTATTACTGGCGTTGATATCTCTGCTGAATACGCGTTTTATATACTCTCTGTATCTCTGCGCGTTTATTGTATCTCTCCCTGGTTATCTGTATCTCTGCGTGTTATTGTATCTCTTCTGGCTTTTTTGTATCGCTCTCGCGTATGTTTCTGTTATGGTATCTCCTCTGGCCCGTTTATTGTATCTCTCTGGCTTTCGTGTTCATTGTTTATTATATCTCTCTGCGGCGTCTCTACTGGTCGTTATTGTATCTCTCTGCCGTGTTATTGTATCTCGGTTTTTGACTCTTGCGCGTTCTTGTTCTCTCTGCTCTGGTTATTGTATCTCTCTGACTGATCTCTGGCGTATCTTTCTGCATCCTGCTATTGTATCCTGTTCTCTGCTCGTTCCTGCGTGTTAATTGTATTCCTGCGGTATGTCTCCTCGCGCGTTATGTTTGTCGTATTGTAATCTCTCGTCGTGTTAATGTATCTTCCCTGATCTCTCCTGCGCTGTTATTGTATCTCTCGCGCTGTATATTATATCTCTGCGGTTATTTTATATCTCTGCTGTTTATATCTCTTGCGATTATTCTCTGCGTGTTATATAGTATCTCTAACCCTTCTTTGATTATTACTCTGCTCTTACTGGATCTCCTGTGGCGTTTTGTATCTCTCTGCGCGTTTATTGTAGTCTCTCTCTGCGTCTATATGTCTGCGTATCTGGCTGCGTGTTATGTAATCTCTCGGCATGCCGTATTGTATACTCTCTCTGCGTTTTGTACTCTCTGCGCTTATTACTGCGTAATTCTTCTTTCTTATCTCTGCGTGTATTACTGCTGATATCTCTGTTTTGTACCGCGGTTATTGTATCTTGCGTTTAATCTCTCTGCGCTTATTGTATCTCTCTCTCCTGCGCGTTATTGTATCTCTCATGCGCTGTTATTTTATTCTCGCGCGTTAATTGTATCCTGCTATCTGCGTGTTATTGTATCTTCTCTCGCGGTTATTTTATCTCCTGCCGTTATTGTATCTCGTGCGTGTTACTTGTATTCTCTGCGTGTTATTGTATCTCTCTCGCGTTTATGTATCTCTCTGCCGTGTATATATATACGGATGTATTGCTCTGCGTCGTTATTATATCTCGGCGTCGTTATTAAGTAATCGCTCTGCGTGTTATTAGTCTCTCTATCTCGTGTGTATGTCGCGGTTATGACTCGTTATTGTATCCTGCGCGTTATTGTATCGCCTCTCGCTGTTATTGTTCTTCTCCTGCGCGTATTGTATCTCTCTACTCTGCGTCTTATTGTATCTCTCTCGTGTTATTGTTCTCTCTGCGCGTTTATGTATCTCTCCTGCGCGTTTATTGTATTCCTCTGTGCAGTTGTGTAATTATCCCCTATAAGTCTCTGCGGTTATTAATCTCTGCGGATTAGTTAGTATCTCTGCGTGGTTATTGTATCTCTCTCCTGGTATTATATCTCTCGCTTGTCTTGCGGTTATTAGATCTCTGTCTTGCGCGGTATTGTATCCTCTTCTCTGCGTGATTGTTTCTCCATCTGGCGCTGTTTGTAGTCTCTGGCGCGTTAATTTATCTCTGTGTTGCTTTATTATATCTCTGCGCTTTAATTGTAATCTCTGGCGTGTTATTGTATCCTCTCTGCGTAGTTGATTGTACTCCTCTCTGCTGCGCGTTATTGATCTCCTGTGCGCGTTAGTGTATCCTCTGCGTGTTATTGGTATCCTCTGCGCGATTTATTTTATCTCCTTGCTTCTGCCGTTATTATATATCTCTGCGGTTATTTGTATGCCGTTCGCGTTTATATATATCTCTGCGGTTAGTGTATCGCTGCTGATCGCGTTTTTGTATCATCTCTTGCGACGGTTTATTGTATATTTCTGCCGCGTTAATTCGATACTCTGCGCGTTATTGTACTCCCTGGCGCGTTATTTATCTCTCATGCACGCGTTATTGTTCGCTCTGTGCGCGTTATTTGTAGCTCTCTGGTCTGCGCGAGTAGTGATATCTCTCTTCGTCAGGTATGGTATCTCTCTGCGCGTCTTGTATAATCTCTGTGTTGCGTTATTTGTATCTCTCCTATGTACTCTCTTCGTCGTTATTGGTTCTCTCTGCGCGTTATTATATACTCTGCGCATTATTGTATCATCTCTGCGTGTTATTGGTATCTTTCCTCGCCGCGTTTATTGTATACTGCTGGCGCGTATTGTATCTCTCTGTCTGTTTATTAATCTCTCGCGTTGATTGTATTCTCTCTCCTCTGACCGGGTTCTTGTTTCTATTCTCTGCGAGTTATGGTTGCCTCTGCGCGTTATTATATCTCTACTGTGCGTGTTATTATATCTCTGGGCGTTACTGTACACCTTGTCATGATACATTTATCTAACCCTTGGGGATAGGTCATGTGACCGGGTCACCTGTCCCGCTCTCCCCCCCCTGTCCACAGCCTGCAATCAGTCAGGTGAATATTGGTCTAGGTTTGTCATAATTTCTGCATGGAAAATGTTTCTGCTCTCCCGGGCAGATAATAAACAACAGTAGTGGATACTAATATATGGATGTCGACAGGTAATAAACAAACCCAGCACAGTTCCAAGATTACAGTGCAACCCCTTCACAGCGGGGACTTCATCTTACACATACCCACCCTGACACTGGGCTTTTTCAAAAAAGCTGCAGCACTCGAGAAGGCGCCACCATGTGAATGCTGTGTCATTTTTTTATCCTTTTCAGCACGGAAAGGGGTTACATTTAGCTGAATAATGTATTTTTTTCACCCCTGTAATTTTTTTGTCTCCATTCAGAAAGTTAGGCCTCGGGCCGCGCTGACCGCGCTGGAGCCGCCTCCTGCTCAGCCCTCGCCTGCATCACTCTGGTGATTTTTTTTGTATCCTGGCAAGGCGATCAGTGGGCGGACAAGGCCGTGGTGGGTAGGCGGGCTAGTCCCTTGTTCCATTGGCTGATTTGCGGTCACGTGACACTTGCCCTCCGGCTCCTGTTGAGCGGCGAAACTTAATTTATAATGCGGGCTGCAATTCAGCACGATCGCCTGCTAAAGCCACATCATACAATGCATGGTAAGTGGTGCGGTTAGCAGCGCTCGCACGGTCTTTTTTACTATGCCCGGCCTTAGTTTGTAATGCCAGGAGCGGCTAAGGCTGAGTCCTGTGCTGCTGACCGCAGCTTGGCGCTTGGCAAGATGATAAACAACACAGGAATAGAGTTTCATCTGCCAGACACCCTCACGTGTACTTGCGCGCTGCCTGGCCCTTCGCTCGCGGTTCGCACCTGAGAAACGGATCAAATTGGTGTTTCAGGTGCGCCTGAAGGTCCCCATACCTCCTCACCATCAGCGCGCCAGTCCCCCCCTCCCCCCGGCTCGGCCCCGTCGGCCCCCGCTTACAAACTTTGCGGGACAGCCGAACGCTCATGCCTTGGAGTTAGTGCATTCAACCGTTCTCAGCATGAGCGGCGGTCACTCGCACAGTGGCGCATCCTATCACCAACAGGTCAGTTATTCAGGATATCCTACCTCTTCGAGCACCAGGTGTGCTCCGTCAAACTGAGCGCATGATTTGCCACTGGTGTGCTGAAGCATGCTCTTCGGCTGAGCCCTATTTGAGCCACCGTGCGAGCATGGATTCCTTAAATAATCTGACCTGTTGTCTGCCCTTGCGGACTGAATTTGGGCCACCCACACCCCTTGTGTAAGCTGATAGTAGGGGAGAGGTTTTGCTTATCGCGACCACCCTCTTCCCCTGTGTCATCAACCTGTGTTCCCCAGCATACCGTAGGCCCCCCCACCCCCGAGCATTAGACCGTGCCCCCCCCTAGCAGCCCGTTTCCCCCGTCAGTACCTCGCCCCCCGAATTACCTTGCCCAGGTCCACAGCCGCAACCACTTCCCTTCCACTTGGCACGAGAAATGTAATCGGGACCGGATCTGGCGCGCCCTCACGCTGTGGGGGCTCCAATTACGTTTGTAACATGACTCTTGACTTCATCACATAACCGTGTCTGCGTACACTCATACATGCGGAGCCAAACATACATGTGAGCCTGTGACCTGTCTCCGCACCGTCATGTTTTCCTTTTCCTTATATACTCCGGTGAATAATGGGAGACGGAATTTTTTGCCAATCCTACACGGTGGTTCTTTAAAATAAATTGAGTTCTGTAGTAGTTAGATAATACTACTGTAGCCCCCTTTTTTCATCTCACTCTAGCCGATTTTTAATGAGGTTTAATACCGACATCTTGCTTTCGGATAGCTTTAGCCACCTCCCCATCACTTGCAAGACTTTGCAACACTTTCCTGGTTCTTCTGATCAGTTAACCTCCACGCAGTTTGAGCAAACAATATTCATTTTACCTAAATAAAGTACATTGGTATCTGCTGAGTTACACTGATGAGGAGTGATTGAAAAGTTAAAGGCGCCATTAAGATGACCCAGGGGAAGCCGATCATTGCTGATTCGATCACGGGAGAACAAATCCATTGACAAAAGCTGAAGTTTAGTCTTTCAATCAAAAGGGCGAATCAAAGTTGTATATATTAAAACAATAATATATATTTATATTAATATATATATATTCATTCCCAGGCCGCTTTCACTTCCTCTTTAAAAAAACTGAGGTCATAGCGGTGTTT
>WSYH01010870.1:0-22130 GCA_036426205.1 Ascaphus truei
TGTTCAACAATGAGAAATTTTCTGGATATATAGAATGGACAAATTGTCCATTTACCTCTATTAGGAGAGAGAAAGACCACAGTGGGTCTATATCCCATTTACCTCTATTAGGAGAGAGAAAGACCACAGTGGGTCTATATCCAGCAGAATGAAATGACCTGCAAACTAGGAAAGTGGGGAGGGGCGGGCTTAAAACCTGGGAAGGAGGAGCCACTAACCAAGCTCTTTTTGGGAACCCCTGAGCCCCCACAAAATATATATATGTGTCAAAATGAAGTGCTATTGAGCGTGGCATATGTATACAACAGACGACAGAGAAGCCTAATGCTATATCCAACATGACAGAAACACACAGTAAAATACTTATATATTCTCTTGAAATAGGGTCATTTAGTTTAATCATTTGGCCAAAGCGTTGTAAGCTTGCGAGCCACGACAAGGCAGACACCCAAAAAGAGCTTGCTGGGGTTCTGTGTTTTGTTAACCTATTCTCAGCTGTTTCAGCTGCTGGAGGTTAGTGGCTCCTCCTTCCCAGGTTTTAAGCCCCGCCCCTCCCACTTCCTAGTTTGCAGGTCCTTTCATTCTGCTGCATATAGACCCAATCGGGGTCTTTCTACCTCCTAATAGAGGTAAATGAGAATTTTAATCCTAATAGAGGTATATTAGTATTTTATCGGTAGTGTTAGGACTTGCGAAAGGGTGTCTGCTTGTCGGTGGCTCGCAAGCTTACAACGTTTGGCCAAAGAGTTAAACTAAATGACCCTATTTCAAGAGAATATAAGTATTTTACTGTGTTTCTGTCATGTTGGATGTAGCATTGGGATCTCTGTCGTCTGTGTATACATATGCCACGCTCAATAGCACTCCATTTTGACACATATACATATATATATTTTGTGGGGGCTCAGGGGTTCCCAAAAAGAGCTTGCTGGGGTTCTGTGTTTTGTTTATGGGGTTGTGGGAATGTATTTTTATTTTTGGTGACCACAATCCCTTTAGAAAACACATTAAATACTTTAGAGTCTAGACGCTATATAGATTATTTATTTTTTTATTTGGGATGTTGATGTTTGACTTTACAGGAATTCATTACTTCACTTAACAATAATTAATATAATCTTAATTTCACCTATGAACACGATTAATACCAAATATATTATTTGGTCGTTATGCTTCATGTGGACATTAATGGTATCATACAGTACAAACCGATTTAAAAAGGAATGCCAACGCAAGATCCCTTAAACATGGGATCCCTAAAGGTCAATTATTAAGATTGAGGAGAATTTGCACCACGGCAGAACATTTTAAGAAACAATCAAGATAACTCATTAATAGATTTTGTGCCACGGGGTACAGTGAACCTCCGTTTGAAGGAGCTCTGATAGATGTTAGGCAGATGGATAGAAATAAGCTGCTGTCAAAAAAAACTTAATAGAAAAAGACAACATGACAAAAAGATGAGTAATACACAATTATTTATTATGCAACAGAGCAGAAAATATTGGGACATATTGAAATTAGATAAGGGACTGGTTCCTTTGGTACAGGAAGGACCAACATTTATTTTTAGAATGGCCAGGTCATTGGCTATCTTCCTGTCTCAAAGTCTCTTCAGCTCACAATCAAGTTTCAGTGGGATTAGGGTTATCCCAAAGGGGTTTCATAAGTGCGGATGTTGCACTATGTGTTATTATGCCCATCCGACCAAGGTAATGGAATGTGGGCAACCTAAAGAACATAAGAGAATACGAACATTTATTAATTGTAATACAAGCTATGTTATATATGCCCTGAGATGTGGATGTGGTAAATATTATATCGGATGTACCATTAGGCCTCTTAAACAGAGGATCAGTGAACATGTCGCTTGATTAAAAAGGGAATATGCTGCACCCAGCCTCACGACATTTAACAAAATATCAGATGGGTGGTATCCAGAAGTTCATTTTCTCGGTGTTGAGCATGTTCCCGCACCCACTTGTGGGGGTGATAGATTGAACATGTTCAACAATGAGAAATTTTCTGGATATATAGAATGGACAAATTGTACCCATCAGGTATCAATGTGGACTGGGAGCTCACCCATTTCCTAGGGTGACATTTGAGTAATTGTTCCATACCTATCTTGTTCCTTCCCTCCTTAAATCATCACAGATGCTCCATTATTATAACTATAAAATACTATTATGACATGTTATGTGTATGGAACTCTATATTATATTTCATATTATTACAATGTTGATGATGTGATTATTTTCATTGTTTCAGTTTAGTAATTGCTCATATGTTAAGTATTTTCTCCAACTAGACATAGATATAATTAGTGGGATTTATGATAGATTTGCATATGTTTTATGGTATTTTCCTATTTCCGATTTAGCCTATATGGAGCTCTATGAAGATAGAGATGTAGGGGCATTCATGATCAAACATTTTGTATCTTAGAATCAAGATTACCATTATTGCATATCTACTATAAATATATATAGATGTGTTAGTTTATTGATTCTATATGCAGGTATTATTTGTGGCTAGCAGAATCTCTGTTTTTTTCAATAGATACCAGCTAACAATTGTGTGGAGGTGAAGGGGTAAACCAGGCCAATAAAAAAGGACTTATACTCGGCTGGTTACCCCTAAACCTTGTTGGGGATGAATGGGGTTAATTGTTGGTCACCACAATGCCATGTTTCCCCTATACATCCCCTGTAATGTCCCTGTTTGACTGCTCATAAACTAGCTGCAGTCCTATTAATGTATGTTGAATGTGCAAACTGTATTCGCAACACAAGGGGGAGCTTCTAGCACTGAAGGGGGGTGGGCCCAGTAATAAAGGGGTTACACCCCAAAGGGCCACCCCGACCATCGTATGGGAGGTGAGGGGTTAACTGTTATAATGCTTATTGGAGTTTTTATTCCCCTGCCTCAATGCAAACTGTGTTTCCCCCTGGTTACATTTTTTTCTCCCCTTACAGTGTGTGCACCCAACACATACACTGGGATCAGGTCGGGAGGGAAAGGGTGAATTGCATTAACATGTTTATGGCCCTTTGTTTCCATTCCCGCCTTTTCTATCCCCATTTGCAGCCCGTCCCATATGTCACCATTGGAGCTCCATGCAAGTCTATGGAGATTTCCATGGTTTTGGTCTGTAATCAAAAAAGCCAACAGGTGGCGCCCGAGAGGACGAACGGAACTCCTCCATTGAAATTAATGGAGTAATGTCTTTCAATGGGGATTCCTCGAGTCCGATCTCCAAGAACAAGTTGGCTGCCGGCCAAACCGCAAACCCTGAAAGCGAATACAATTTCAATAAAGAGCTTTTGATCGCTAAATTGGCGTGGGAACTTGGTCACGGCCCAGTTCATCCCTATTAAAATTGTAACTCCGGTCCTAGGGAAATCAGCATTCGCATTTTCTTTTCCAGGTCTGTGCTGAATCTCAAACGAGAAGGGTTGGAGGGCCATATACCACCTGGTCAACTTGGCATTAGAGTCTTTCATACTATTTAACCTCTTCAAAGGAGCATGGTCCGTCACCAGAGTAAAATGGACTCCTGCCAGGTAATGCCTCAAAGAATCGATTGCCCACTTTACTGTGAGGCACTCCTTCTCAATCACTGAGTAGTTTTTTTCCCTCAGGAACAATTTCCTACTCAGAAAAAGGATCGGATGTTCCACTCCCTCAAACAGTTGTGACAACACTGCCCCAAGCCCTATCTCTGATGCATCGGTTTGCACTACAAAAGGCCTGTTGAAGTCTGGGCTTCTAAGGACGGGACCCTCTGATAGACACCTTTTTATGTCCTCAAAGGCTCTCTGACACTCCCTTGACCATACCACTTGTGTAGGGGCACACTTTTTTTGTGAGGTCCGTTAATGGGGCTGCAACTTCCGAGTAGTTGGGGATGAACCGCCGATAGTACCCTGCTAAACCCAGCAGAGAGCGTACCTGCGTTTTTGTTTGGGGGGTTGGAACTTCTTTCAGGGCAGCTACCTTGTCGGCTAGTGGCCTTACTTTTCCACCTCCCACTGCATACCCTAAGTATTTGGTTTCTGCCTTTCCTAAGGCACATTTCTTAGGGTTGGCTGTGAGCCCTGCCTCTCTTAGAGATTTGAGGACCGCTTTCAGCCTATTTGATGGGCCCGCAAGGGTTTTCTATAAAGGACAATGTCATCTAGATAGGTTGAGGCATAAGCCCTATGAGGTCTCAGCACTTTATCCATGAGTCTCTGGAATGCAGTCCAAATAGCATTGTCACAAACTGGTATAAACCCATTGGAGTGGCAAAGGCTGTTTTGCATTTGGACTTTTCCTCCAAAGGTATTTGCCAGTATCCTTTTGTTAAGTCCAGCATGGATATATATTCCGGGCTACCAAGGGCGTCAATGAACTCGTCCACCCTTGGCATCGGATATGCATCAAACTTGGATACCGCATTGACCTTTCGGAGGTCCACACAAAATCTTACCTTCCCATCGTGTTTAGGGACCATAACTTGTGGACTATACCACTCACTACATGATTCCTCAATCACGCCTAAGTGTAACATTTCTTGTATCTCCTTCTCTACCAGGGCCTTATGGCTTTCAGGCAACCAATAAGGACGGGAACGTACTTTTACCCCAGGTGCTGTCTCGATCACATGGGAAACTAAATTAGTTTGCCCTGGTAAATCAGAAAAAACATCATTGAATTGTGTAATTATTTCTAACAAGTCCCCTTTTTGTTCAGAGGACAATTGTCTACCCATTGGGATTTTATCGTCACCCAAGATGTTCTCCCGTGGGGGCTGAGGACCCAGGTCCGTTTCCTCCTCCACCGGGTGGATGAATAGAGACCGCTGCACCTTCCAGGGTTTCAGCAAGTTCACATGGTAAATTTGTTTACCCTTCCTGGACCCTGGTTGGGCAATCTCGTAATCCACATCACCCGTGCGGCGGAGAACTTCAAATGGGCCCTGCCATTTGGCCAGGAGTTTACTCTCACAACTGGGTAATAATATCACCTGGTCTCCTGGGTGAAACCCTCTCATGCGAGCATTCGGATTGTAATGTCTCTCCTGGCTGTCCTGGGCTGATCTAAGATTCTCCCTAGCAAAATGGCCGACCACATCTAGGCGCTTCCTAAGGTCTAGTACATATTGCAGGGTATTCTTAGAAGGGGACCGCTGTTCCTCCCAGGACTCCTTTAGGAGGTCTAGGATTCCCCGGGGTTGGCAGCCATACAATAATTCAAATGGAGAGAACCCCGTGGAGGCTTGGGGAACTTCCCACACTGCGAACAGTTGAAAAGGGAGAAGTTCATCCCAGGCTCTCTTCTCTGAATCTACAAATTTTCTTAGCATACCTTTTAGAGTTCGGTTAAATCTTTCCACCAATCCGTCAGTTTGTGGATGGTAGACCAATGTCCGAACAGACTTGATCTCTAGTAATCCTGCATCAGTTTAGCCATAACATTTGTACCTTGGTCTGTTAACATAACCTGGGGAAGTCCAACCCGTGAGAACAGCTCCAACAACTTGTTGGCTTCTTGCTTCGTCGTTGCTGTTCTCAGGGGGAACGCCTCAGGATATCTTGTTGCATAGTCGACTATTACGAGAATAAACCTGTGTCCTTTTGCAGAAGGCTCCAGCGGTCCTACCAAGTACACCAATCCTCTCAAAGGGAACGGACACCAAGGGTAGAGGAACAAAGGGGGCTGGTTTTTGTCCCTTCGGACTAGTTAGCTGGCACTCAGGACATGCCGCACATAACTTAGCAATGTCACTATGCATCAATGGCAAATAGAAGTGGAATGAAATACGGTCCAAGGTTTTATCTCTACCCAAGTGACCACCCCAAGTGACAGTATGGGCTAGGGAGAACACAGTTTTAACAAATGCCTTGGGAACCAATATTTGTCTGGTGACCTCCCCTGTTTGTGTCTGCTTGTTCACCCTATACAAGGTATCATTCAACAATTCAAAATGAGGGAACACCATTACCCCTTGTGCATTCAATATCTGGTCATCAATCTTTACCACTTTATCATATTGTTTGTTCAGGACTGGGTCTTCCCTCTGCCTCTGGTGAAAATCAGGGAGACATAGCTCTGGTAAATCCCTAGGGCCTATCTCTCCCTCCTTCTTGCCATACCCAGTCATGACTTGTGACTTATGCCTATATGTATGGCCATCTTGAGTCTCAGATTTTTGCAACCAGTCCTGTTTGTCACAGCGTTTTTGAATCCGAGTCTTTAGAACCCGGTGTCTACTGGGGAACAGGTCTGCCGAAAAGGGGAACAGTTTACCAGGTTTCTCCTGAGTCAGAGAATGAGGCTCCTCCTGAGAGACTTGAGCCATTAGCTTTGAAAAGAAAGGCCAGTCACGGCCGAGCAAAATGGGGACAGGGAGCCAAGGAGCAACTCCTACTTCGATCCTGGCCTCCTGACCTTTCAACTGTAGCAGGATTTTGGCCGTTGGATACCATTTTACATTGCCGTGTATACACTCTATACTCCATGGGGAGTCAAAGGAAAGCACATCAGGTGGTAACAGTTCCCAGAAGACCAGCGTTTTTCCAGAGCCTGAATCTATAAGGGCCTGGACGGTTTTACCACCAAACTGGACTGGAGGTAGCCAGGGCTTGCCACTTTCTCTGGGGAAGGCTGAGGCGACTGTCCTGCTGAAGGAGCAATCCATCTGTGGACAGTCCACAGGACGGTGGCCTTGTTCTCAGCAGGCCGAACATGGAGAGGGTTCTCTTGCCGGAGGGTGCCATGGATACCGCTCAGCGGGACCGGATACTGGAGACCCGGCCTCCGATGGGTCCTGTGTGTGACGTCCTCTGAAGTTCCTCTCATTTGGCGACGAGCAGACATCAGGAAGTAGATGAGGGTCTCGGCGTGGACCAGCATTTGAACCCCTCCCTTGCTGGAACGACTGCTCATTCCGTGGGACTTAGCGGTTGCGTATGGATGTCCCTTAGGTTCCACCTTGGTCCGACCTCCCTCTTTGGGTGTCCGCAAGTGCCTGTGGAGTCGGATCCGTCGGGTCCAGGACACTCACCTGCTCCTCGGCCCCAAGGAAGTTCTCAATGAATCGGACCGCCAAAGCAAGGGTTTCAGCAGCATGGTGTGTTACCCAAGAGCGTGCGGAAGGGGATATTACCTGTAGGAATTGTTCCAAAACAACTTGCTCAAGAAATGCCTCCTTAGTGCGCTCCTCGGGTTGTATCCAGTGAGTACACAAGTCCAATAACTGCTGAGCGAGGACCCGGGGTCTCATCTTAGCGGTGTACTTCAGGCTCCGGAACTGCTGCCGGTAGGTCTCTGGGGTCAGACCAACAGCCGCTGCCCCTTTTATTCTCCAACATCTCCGAATTTTATCGGGGATTTTTCTTCGAATGCCACGCACTTCACTGCACTTCACCACGTTCATGCCGCATTCTGACCGCATTCATACCGCATTCATGTTGCATTCACACCCGCGGTTGATGTGTTTATTGATAATGGTTCGGATTTAATTGGTTGCAATTCTTCACCTATCCGCCAGATGGCAGATATTCATGAATTGTAATGCGCATGCGCTTCAGTAATGTGTCGACTTGCAGGTGTTTAAAAGAATACCACAGTGGTCCATTGTAAATTGGCCTTGGGACTGAAGAAGTTACAATAATGTATCAATTTAGGCTTTTCATATTAAAACTAAATGCGCAGTGTCTGGTGTTCTATTGTCCTGAGAGTTCCGAGATGAGTGCACAACTGCAGTCCGTGTTCCAAAACCCGACAGAACGTACGCTTATTTAATAGGGCCACGATCAATGCAACAGTTGATAAGATGGCAACAGTTAGTCAAATTTATCAGTATTTTATCGAAAACTATGACTTTTACAAATTTTCACCAGATGCTCATGTGTGGAAGCGTGCAATAAGGAAAAAGTTATGTATCGATCCGTGTTTTTTTCGTATTTATCCCGGTGTTATTGGAGGGTATTGGTGTGTATCACCTGATTTCTCCCGTATCTATGATCATGTAGACTTCAAAAGGCGAAAGGTCATGTTAAAACCAACTAAGAAACGTCAGTCGCAGGCAAGCAATGCGCCAGCACCAGCACCGGCTTCCAATAACGGTCCGACCATCAGTGAAAACCTGGTGACCGATAACCCTTGCTGTCTGTCCCCGCCCGTATACCTGCAGCCTGAGCCGGATTTCGTGTACAGATTCCAGCGATCTTGCATGTACCTAAGCGATTTCCAGCCTCATCAGCTGACTACAGGTGTAGTAGTCCCGCTGTCACCTGGCAACTACGTATATGATCAAGAATACGGGACTGGCAGTGGCTCGGCGCCAGCTGATTGGCAAAGTCTATAGTGAGTAATGTTGCCGTATATTATTCTGTTTTTTAAATATCAATGCACAGTCAAGCGATTCTCTGTAAGCAATATCATTGGCTGAGCAGCTTCTACAGTAGATACTGAACAATTGGTGGAACGCTAGGCGCATGCGCATTGGAACCTTCTTGAAACGCATATGCGTGTCATCACATCGACAGTAGGCGCATGCGCATGTGAAGAGGAGACGCCCCCGAAAAAATTATTGGTGGGACTGACTGTGGGAACTTCTTTAGGGGGACTGACTGACCATTACAGTAAAACTTGTACTTTTATTTTTCCTCAGAAAATAAAACTTTGTCATCTCATGCGGAAAACGGCAAATGGAGGGATTTCGATGGATAATATCGCTTTGTGTAACGATGCCTGTACATTGCTGAATCAGATTTTAAAAACCACGTACCGGAGTCTACAGTTTAGTGGCCGTTGTTATTAATTAGGATAGAATAACTGAGAGCTTCATAGAAAACCTGAAACAGTATGCTGTTGTTTTCAGACAATATACAATACTTTTTTATATTCATATTGTGTAATAAACCCGAAAAATAAAAAGTATGCATTTATTCTACATGTATTCCAGTACATATGTGTATTCTATACCCGTAAAGCATGTATTGTTTTAATACTCTTGTGATGTACTGAGCTTGCCTACAGTATACAGTACAGTACTGTACAGTATGCCTGGACAGTGCTGTACTGTATGTTCTAGAAACACTGTATGTTGTTACAGTATAAAAGGAGATAATGGAACAATTTAAAACAAATCAACGTTTTCTTTTATTGGTGGAGTAAGTACAAAAACATTTATGGAGCAAGTAAAAACATTTATTTAAAAATACAATTTAAAAAACATTTAAATTGTACAGCAATTCAAAACATTCACAGGTGTATGGTGTACTGCTAGTAAAAAAACATTTATGTACAGTATGAATACAATTTCAAAATAGCAACATTTCCTTTATTGAAGTGCAGAAAGTCAAACATTACAGTAGGATGGTGTACAGAACAGTCAGTCAGGCCTGCCCCAACACCAGTCCTCGAGGGCCGCAAACAGACCCGGTTTTATCCTGAAAACCGGGCCTGTTTGCGGCCCTGAGGACTGGAGTTGTGCAGGTCTTGTGTAAGTAAAAACATTTCTTTATTAATACAATTTAAAACAAGCAACATCTCCTTTTGATGTACAGAAAGTCTAAATATTTAAAGCACAGGTGTACAGTATGATGTTAGTAAAAACATTTCTTTATTAATACAATTTAAAACGTGCTGAACAGCAAGTCAGGCCTGCACAACTCAGTCCTGAAGGCCGCAAAAGGCCTGGTTTTCAGGATAACCTTGAAACAGAGCCTGTTTACAGCCCTCGAGGACTGGAGTGTGCAGGTCGTGTAATTTAAAAACATTTCTTTATTAATATAATTTAAAACAAGCAACAAGTCAAAAATTAAACAACATTTGAACAGTCACGCAAATTCGATTCCCACCAGATTGTACTTCCAGGGCCGATGCCTTGTATGACGCAAAATGCCATTAATGGAGTCTCTCACGATTTTCATTACAGGATCTGTAATTGAAAAATAGCGCCGCAATTCCTCCACAATAGTCCTTCTTAAATTTTCAGGAAATGCCCCTTTTTCGCGATTTCCTTTGTAGTTTACATTGTTGGCCCACCCACAGTACACCAAGTAGGACATGTGGTGCTTGAAAATTAACATGCCATACTTCTGGGGTAAACCAGCACTTATTACTCTATACTTCTCCCTGAGTGTCTGGGGCAGCTCGCACAGCATGATGTCGGCACCGTCTCAATGCAAGCGTATATGGGTTGGATTCTGGGAGCAGGTGTTCTTCTGGGAGCTTGTGTGCTTGTGGCGGCGGGCGAGGGAAGGTTGTCTGGGAGGATGCTTTCCTCCTGTCTTGGTCGCCGTGTTGTCTCCTGGCGTGGTCTTGACGGGGTTGTCATGTCATCCTCGTCAACGGCATACATGTACACATATTCTTCTGGTGGAGGCGGTGCGCTTGGTGATGTAAGGTGGTCGAAGGTCCCATTCATTCCATCTGGCATCGGAGGTACAGGGGCATGAACTCCGAGCAAATTATGTATCCCCGCTATGTCAGTCTCTATCTTCTCCATCCGTTGATTCATCTTCTCCCTCCGTTGATCCATCTTCTCCATCCGTTGATCCATCTTCTCCATCCTTTGATCCATATTTAGCATGGTCTCTAAAAGAAGATCTATCTTTACCAGCATAGTAGAGTTCCCGGGGATATCGACACTTAACCCCTACAGCATGTGGTCTAACGAGCTGGATCTTGTGCATGGGGTGGTGTGGACATCTGGGTGGATGGGTGCTACGGAGGATGAGATGGGGGTTTCCTGGAGAGAAGTGGCAGCATCGTAGAAGAGGGATGGAGGAGATGACAGGTGGATTTCTGGGAGAGCAGCGGCAGGGTCTTCGAAGAGTAGTGGAGAAGATGGGCCATGGGTTTCCGGGAGAGCAGTGGCAGAGTCGTCTAAGCGTAATGGAGGAAGTTGACTGCGGGTTCGATGGGCTGGCTGCCATTTGTTTTGCTTTGAGTGTACATCACTGAATTTCTTCTTGACATAATGGTGGCAGTGTGTGGTATAGATTGAGCCTATGTTATAAAATCCTGCGGGGTCTTATAACCTAGGGGGAAACTCGAAGATTGCGAGCTCCCAAAGCAAGAGATAGTGTACACACGTTACACAAAGCAGAAAAAAGCGCAGGTTCTCCCTGTCACTTAGCTTAGTGCCTGTGGGCGAACATGGACAAGCAATGCACCAGGATTGTTACCCAGTGTAAAAGCTTCAGTTTACCGACAGACGGTCGGTCAGAGACACAGCTGGAGGACTTGGAATCTCACAAAGCAGTTACAGCTTCACAAGAGGAGTGGACACTCACAACTGCAGTGGAAACAGTCTCTCAGCAAACCAGGGAACAGGAGGTTAAGCCAGCCCTAGTAGAGACAGAAAGACATGGGGAGGGAATTGGCACCCCAGGATTTTCCGCACGTTTTGCCTCATGGAGGAGAAGGGTTAACCAGACAGGGGTCACATGGACCCAGGTAGCCCCCAGCTGATCTGCAGTTGCAGAGCCCACCGAGACAGCCAGGATGCAATAGGTTAATTCAGCACTGGTGCGCATGAAAGAACAAGGGGAGGGAGCGGGTCACCACATGGACACTGTTGGGGGCCATTGATAGAGAGTGCAACCGTGGTAGCCCCAATGGCTAGCTGTCTCTCTACGCCCGGAATTGCCGCTCTGTTCGCCCTGTGGGGATGGAGGGCTGCCCAGGACTTGGCCACACTGGCCAGGACAGCCAAAAGCACACCTCAAAGGATTCTACAGTCTGCAGTCATTGTAAGTGCACCCAAAGTTGCAGAGGTTATCCCGGGGAGGGGGTGCTCTCAGTCCCACCAGATTGGTCAGTCAAACCCAATCTGTCAGGACCAGGGAAGGTCCAGTGTATCCCATCAGGGCAACGTTCTCAAGCTGCGAGGCCGGTCGCCCGTGTGCGGCTGGCACACACTGAGGAGTCAAGTGCAGCAGTGGAATCAACCCACAGAGGGACGTCCATGGAGAGATCTGCGTTTGACCCCCAGGAAACAGCAGCAGAGATGGAGGGACATCAGTTTGCATCAGTCCAGGTGCCACCCAACGATGTCCAGTGGGCACCGTTGTGCCAAATGACCATGGGAGTTTGCCAAGCAGCTGGCTTGCGTGTCTCCAGTGTCACTGTTACTCTAGTCTGAACTGGTATGGTGAGACCAGAGGATCTGCTCCCCGGACCGGGGTGCAGATGCTCCTGCCATGTGATGGGCTGTGGCTCACACCGGTTGCCCGGGTCTTTTGTGATTGGGGTGCCGGGCGTGGCATAAGGGAGGAGGGGGTATTGCCCGGGTTAGATGCTTAGGTCTGCCTTGACAATGACCTGGGACATATTACACTGGCGACACACTTTATTCGAGCTCGGCTAGTCCCACGAATTCGGGTATACCCGGGTGTATTGAGGTTTGTGACTGTTTTCTGCCCGAGTGCATTGAGGTATTTTCTAGGCAGGGATTGAAGCATTTTATTCCCACTGGCTGCAATACTGCACAGTATATATATATATATATTGCATTACAATTCATGAATTTATGCCATCTGGTAGACACGCGAAGCATTGCAGCCTATTAAATCCTAATCATTATCATTTAACAGATCAGCCGCCCGTCAGCCAGGCATGAACCCAGGCTGGGAAGGCAAACACAACGGGGCTTGTCAGAGGTGAGGAGCGGCGCATTCCAGGTATCTGCCAGGTACATACTGGGTATTTGCTCGAATAAAATGTGTCGGTGCAGTACATGCGTTTTTACAGCAGAACTGGCTCTTGTTGCAATGATTACAATAAGCCAGGGATCAGGAGTTGCACCTGAAGGATCCGCCGTCCCCCTGCATTTGGGACCAACAGTTCCAAGGGTCTCTGCGGGGACCAGACAGGTAAGCCAGACTGAATCGCGACAGTATACTGACTAACCTTGCCCTTTACATGTTCCTGGGTTCCCTGACTTTGAGACTAAGTGTGGGGGGCCAGAATTAGGGATACAGTTTAGGGGTGCGGTGCGGTCTGAGCCCAGAGAGGAGCGCAGGAGGCTCCAGGTGTCCGAGTCTGACTTGGCCAGTGGGTCAGACCGGGACCCCTGGCACCGCAGGCTCTTTTGTGCAGAGCCGGGGTCTACCAGTTTAGATAGGGTTTGGACTGGTAGAAGACAGCTAGTGGTACAGAGGGAGTGTAGGGAACCGTTGTTACATGGGGTCCATTTCATACCACTAGCAGAGCATCAGGGGGGCACTCGCAAGAGAGCTCAGCTGTTGCAGCCTTGCTACGGGCTGCGGGCATCAGGGGCTGTGGCAGAGTTGTGCCACACCAGGGATGCCTGGCAGCAGGTAGGTAAGGTGGGTGATCATGCGAGGCCAGCCCTGAACCCGTTACAGGTAATAGGGGAACCTTACCAAGGGGTAGCTATAGACATAGTGGGAACCCTCATGATCCAAAGTTGGTCTGGCCAGTGTTACATGCTCATGGGGGTAGATTTGTCGACCCAGGATCCTGAGGCTGTGACGCTTGCCACCATCAATGCGAGGGCAGGGGCCGAAGCATTGTTAGAGATTTTTCCTAGAGTACACTACCGACACACTTTATTGCAGCACGGCTAGCACCGCAAGCCGGGGGATGCCCCGGCGTGCTAGCCGCACTCCCTCAGCGTGCCGCGCATCACCGATGCGCGGTCACGCGTCATCGGGTGCCTGCGCCCCCTGCACGCGCGTCCAGGGCTCCCCGAGGGAGCCCTGGTGTCCCGCGATGTGGGGGACGGCGGCAGGGGGTTCCGGGGGACCCGGCAGACCCGGCAGCGGTAGGGAGAGCGCCCCGATCGGAGGGCGCTCCTCCGCGGCTTTGGCGCGCGCCGGGCACCCTCCGGCGCGCGCCAGGTTACTGCTGCGGCCGAGACCGGGCAAATGCTCGAATAAACTCGGCCGCAGCAGTAGGTTGCCGTAGTGAGATTCTAACTGATCAAGGGTCACAATTCAGGAGTGAATTGTTACAGGGTCTCTGGGATGTGTGCGGGGTAAAACACCAGCACACCATCCCTTGTTACCCCCAGACAAACGGTTAATGTGAGAGGTTCAATGGGACCCTGAAGCAGTTGCTTCCGGCAGGTATAGGGATTGAAGGAACAGAGTGGGAGATTCACTTGCAGCACTTGCTGTCTGCATACCGAGAGGTACTGTCAGAGTCTACTAGGGTCTCTCCCTTCAGGCTGCTATATGGCCGCAGGGTCCAGGAACCTCCTGACTTACTCTGTGAGGGGTGGAAGGGGAACATTACCCAGACTGATGCGTCTGTGCGACAGTCTGTGGCAGCTCTCAGAGACCAGTTCGAAATGCTTATGGGGTTGGCACAGGCTGATCTCAGGGAGATTCAGACCAAGCAGCAGACTTGGTGTGATTACAATGCCCCTAGCAGCTCATTCATTCCAGGACAGCAGGGACTTGTTCTGCAGCAAACTCCGCTGAACAAATTAATGGCTGTCTGGTCTGGACCGTACCCGGTTTTCAGGAAAATGAATGAGTACACCTATGGTGTTCAGGAAGATGGTGAGACAGAGAGAAATAGGGCTAATGTTAACATGGGTAAGGAGTATTTCAAACAGAGTGTGGCATCAGTGCTGGCTATTTGTAGCACACTGATGGGGGACCAGGCAAGCAATGCTCTGCCTGACCTCCTAGGGGAATCTAGGCAGGGGGGCACAGGGGAGCCGGTAGGAATAGGGTCCCAGCTCAGTGCACAGCAGCGTGTGCAAGTCAAGGCTATGGTAGAGCAGCATAGGGTTCTGTTCCTGTGTAAGCTGGACAGAACACATATCCCAGATCATCCAGTGGAGACTGGTGATCAGAGACTTCTGCGTAAGCATGCCTATATGGTATAAGCAGAGGTAAAATGGAGTATAGAGAGGGAAGTGAAAGAGATGCTGGACCTAGGGGTAATTGTACCAACTCAGAGTCCTTGGGCTTGTCTGGTAGTCCTGATTCCTGAGAAGGGTGCAGTGCTGCAGAGGATCAGAGAGGCAGGGCTGACACTGAAGCCTACAAAATGTGTAGGGGGTATGGCAGAGTTACTGTATCTGGGGCACAGAGTGGGTGGAGGGCACGCAAAGCCAGAACCAGAAGGGGGGAAGGCAGCAATAGGGCAAGTGATGGGGGTTGCCGGCACTGCAGTGTACTACACGAAGGGTGTTCCCAAGTACTGCGCCGTGGCCAAACCCTTGACTGACTTGACCCAAAAGTGACTCTCAGTTCTGGTAGCCTGGTCTCCTGCCTGTGACTCAGCATGTCAGGCACTGGAGGCAACGCTGGCTAGTGCACCCATGCTGGCTGCACCCGCCTACAGCAAAATGTTCCTGATTCAGACCAATGCCTCTGAGAAGTTCTTGGTGCTGTACTCCGTCAGAGGTGCAAGTTGCTATGCTGGACTCTTGCATTGCAGGAGTATGACTTCACCATCCAGCATAAGGAAGGCAGTGTGCACGGCAATGCCAATGGACTGTCCCACCAGGACAATCCTCACAGACTAATATACTCAAGACACAGGCCAGTTAAACCGCCAGACGAGGCGATTGTAACACAGCCTGCAATTGAGTAGGGGAGGTTTGGCGGGGAAGGGTTAACTGGGCTTATAATAAAGTTCAGGCCCACTTGGTTAACCCTGACCCGTGTGTTGGGGTCTTAGAGTGTCAGCTCTGGGACCCAGATGTCAAAAATGTATTACTGCAACTGTATATTGATTTTGCGATATTAAAGAATGATGTGATTTTATTTCCTTTCCGGGGATGCTGGGATTGTTAGATTTCTAGGCTGTAAGTTTCAGGGTGGGTTTGGTGGAGAAAGTCTTTGCAGAATGCGTCTATGTAGCGGGGTTCCGGGTTATGGGATACCCCAAAAGTTGTATACGGAGATTGAGTGATATCCTCTGATACAGCTAAGCGCATTACTCTTGTAGGTAAAATAATAGGTGTGTACTCAGCGCTGGTGCAATGACAATAATGGATATTAAAAACCTTTGATAAAGAGTCCAATAGGTAGTCCTGGAGCTGCCTTTAAAAGATATTTCTGGTATCTTCTACCCAGAGATGGAGTGAAGGCTGGAAAAAAATCTTTTTCTGGCGCTGAGGTGTGGTAGAGATGAGTGGATTTATAATTTCTTCTGATGAACAATGACCTCAGGAAAGGGAGAAAGAAAAAGACAAGACATGCAGGGGACCTGCAATAGTGTATTACCCAAGGGATAACCGGAAGTATACAAAGAAGGAGCAATTTATTATTAAAATACCTTGGTTAAAAACCATGGATGACAATTAATAAACATATAATAAACATTCATTGATATTAATAAAATAATTAATGAACTGGTGCCTAGGCACTATCCACACTGTAATGGTTAGGAACAATGTCCAGCAGTCCTGTTCTTTGCTCCGCCTGATCTAAAATTGGAAACCTACTCACCACAGGTAAGTAGTATAAAAGCAATGTATAAGCACTTGGTGCTGGTGGTACCGCTGAGCCACTGTAGCCGAGGACCAATACAGGTGACGTCATCAGGCCGAGGAGATCGGGTGTATTCCAGGAAGCAGCGCTCACAGGAACACAGAAACAGATCCCCGGCAGCAGATGCGGACATATTACAAGGCGGACGGCGACATCAGAGGCCAAGACCACCAGCACCAAGTGCTTATACATTGCTTTTATACTACTTACCTGTGGTGAGTAGGTTTCCAATTTTAGATCAGGCGGAGCAAAGAACAGGACTGCTGGACATTGTTCCTAACCATTACAGTGTGGATAGTGCCTAGGCACCAGTTCATTAATTATTTTATTAATATCAATGAATGTTTATTATATGTTTATTAATTGTCATCCATGGTTTTTAACCAAGGTATTTTAATAATAAATTGCTCCTTCTTTGTATACTTCCGGTTATCCCTTGGGTAATACACTATTGCAGGTCCCCTGCATGTCTTGTCTTTTTCTTTCTCCCTTTCCTGAGGTCATTGTTCATCAGAAGAAATTATAAATCCACTCATCTCTACCACACCTCAGCGCCAGAAAAAGATTTTTTTCCAGCCTAAGCGCATTACTCTGCCAACCTTGTACCCTGAAAGCGCTCTTATGACTCACTGCCAGAGTTCCTGCTGCAGCATCTTCCAGACAAGGTAAATGGGTATGAAGGGGTTAAAAGATATCTGCAGGTATACACAGAGTCCTTAGTATAGCATGGGGTTCCCCAGTATAGCAGAGGTACCCACATACTGTACATGCCCAGGTATCCTGAGCCTAGAGTAGGGGTTCAGGAAGGTGCTCACGCTAAGGTTATGAAGCTCAGCAGATTTGCAGTGTTTAAAAGTATTTTTCTAATGTGTGCCAGGAATGAGGCTAGTGATTTGTAGAGGATATGCCCTCACTCCATGCATGACACCAGAATAGTTACTCATAACTTTTTGCACGCAGCAGACAGGACACCATATATTTTATTAAACATGAATAGTTTAATATGTATAGATATTGCTGACCTGTATATGAGCTGAGGGCTTTCTAAGTTATAGACTCTGGAAGGCACAGAGGGTTACCAGGGGCCATACTTGAAAGGGCTCAGAGATGTCTAGGTGTGAGGCCATATGGGCCCTGTCATTGTTATAGAGCATCCATATCCTGGCATGAAACAAGGCAACCTAACACCCTTTGCTAAACAGCCAGCTGCTGTGGAGCCTCGCACCGTGGGGGGGGGGGGTGAAGGGGCAGAGGGGGATATTTAACCTGCCCGGCTAAAAGGCTCAGGGGTGGGAAACCCTGTATGAGTGTTTTTGATTGGTTGCTAAGGTGTTTTGATTGGGCGGCAGGTTTTCTGGGACCTGGACAACAGAGGTTTGAAAAGCCCTGACACAGGTCAGATTCTTCTGTTCTAAGAGATCCATCTAAGAGTTTCATCAGTTCCATCTTGTGTGATTCACCTGAGATTCAGTCCCATTGGAGAAGTGGCCTGGAATATTTCGATTGGGTGTTTGCAATTAGGAAAGATTAGTTTTGTTATCCCAGTTTCCAAAGTAAGTGTGTCTTTTTACTGTATTTTTGTGTAACATAGTTGTGTGCGTTCATTAGGTGAATAAACGCAATTTATTTTTATCTCTCTGCTTGCTCAATCAATGATCTCGGTAATTAAAAGTTGTAATAAGCGGGTCTTACCGTGACAGCTTTTTAAAACCCTTAGCCTTTGGGGTCAGCAGAAGGTTTTCTTTATTAGCCTTAGCCTTTCGCTTTGGCCTTGGCTTGGAAATGGCTCCCGCCTTTCGCTTTTTCTGCGTGACAGGCATGGCAGAGGCGAGTGGGTTACTGCGTCCGTAGAATCGGGGTTGATCCATGGAAGCAGATGGCACAATGCAATATCTGGACAAGGGAAAGTTCAGATACAGATCATCGAGTGGTGGGCTATGCAAAGTGTGTCACCTTTTTATGCATGGCGACGAGATGCAGGTGTTAAAAGTGGGTGTACTCTAATGTGAGTCATTAACGTATAAATACACCATCCTCTTAGTGGATTCACTGCACATTGAATACACATCGACTTTACATCGAATATACATTCTTGTGCTTGTATTTCTTTCTACTCGCAGCTATGCCTGTTAAAAAGATTTCAAAGATTCTCAGCATGAGAATTAAGGATATGTACACGAGTGGACAACGAATTGCAGATATCCAACGCTGGTTCGGTGCTTCTGGCCTCGTTGTACCAGCAACCTCCGTGAGCTACCATGCCCACGGTAAGACAAAAAAACGCACGAGGACACCAACGGTAACTAACACGTAAGTATATTATACTGTGTATATATCTATTATTGTTTATATTGCTGCATATTAATATAACTATATATTATTGATCTATCTATTATTGTTTATATTGCAGTTTATTTATAAAACTATAAAATACAGTAAATCTATCTATTATTGTTAATATCGCCAATAATAATATTTGGCCAAAGGGTTAACTAAATAACCAATTATTATTATTGAAGTATTGAGTGAGACTCTCTGCTAAAGAATGAGACTGCCTTCCAGTGAGTGAGACTCCCTGCTAAAGAATGAGACTGCATTCCAGTGAGTGAGACTCTGCTAAAGAATGAGACTGCCTTCCAGTGAGTGAGACTCTCTGCTAAAGAATGAGACTGCATTCCAGTGAGTGAGACTCTTTGCTAAAGAATGAGACTGCCTTCCAGCGAGTGAGACTCTCTGCTAAAGAATGAGACTGCCTTCCAGTGAGTGAGACTCTCTGCTAAAGAATGAGACTGCCTTCCAGTGAGTGAGACTCTCTGCTAAAGAATGAGACTGCCTTCCAGTGAGTGAGACTCCCTGCTAAAGAATGAGACTGCATTCCAGTGAGTGAGACTCTCTGCTAAAGAATGAGACTGCATTCCAGTGAGTGAGACTCCCTGCTAAAGAATGAGACTTCCTTCCAGTGAGTGAGACTCTCTGTTATAGAATGAGACTGCCTTCCAGTGATGAAGTGAACCTCTCAGTAACAGACACAGTTTTACATGAATGCCAATAGGTAACATTCAGTACCAGTGAGTGAGACCGATATCTAATGAACAAGACTCACTTGTAGTGAGTGAGACAGGAGTTTGATTCAAATCCTGGTGTCAGATCCTTGTGAACGTGGGTTAATCCCATTATCTCCCTGTGCGTCAGGCCCCACAATTAGACTGTAAGCTCTATGGGGAAGGGGCTCAAGGTTCCTGAAAAATTCTGTGTACAGCACTGTGTACACTGTAAGTGCTATATGAGGAAAACAACTATTATATACATGAATGAGACTCTCCCTTACAGGGCTTGGGACAGACTTTTATTGAATGACTCACTTCTAGTGCATGAAACAGACTTAGAATAAATTACTCACTTCTCGTGCGTGAGATAGTCTTCTAATGAAGGACACTCACTTCTCGTGAGAGAGATAGTCTTCTAATGAAGGACTTGTAGGTAAAATAATAGGTGTGTACTCAGCGCTGGTGCAATGACAATAATGGATATTAAAAACCTTTGATAAAGAGTCCAATAGGTAGTCCTGGAGCTGCCTTTAAAAGATATTTCTGGTATCTTCTTCGTCGAAGAGAGACGCCATTCGTACTTTCGAAACGCGTAGGAAGGTCTGGTGGTACCGCTGAGCCACCGTAGCCGAGGACCAATACAGGTGACGTCATCAGGCCGAGGAGATCGGGTGTATTCCAGGAAGCAGCGCTCACAGGAACACAGAAACAGATCCCCGGCAGCAGATGCGGACATATTACAAGGCGGACGGCGACATCAGAGGCCAAGACCACCAGCACCAAGTGCTTATACATTGCTTTTATACTACTTACCTGTGGTGAGTAGGTTTCCAATTTTAGATCAGGCGGAGCAAAGAACAGGACTGCTGGACATTGTTCCTAACCATTACAGTGTGGATAGTGCCTAGGCACCAGTTCATTAATTATTTTATTAATATCAATGAATGTTTATTATATGTTTATTAATTGTCATCCATGGTTTTTAACCAAGGTATTTTAATAATAAATTGCTCCTTCTTTGTATACTTCCGGTTATCCCTTGGGTAATACACTATTGCAGGTCCCCTGCATGTCTTGTCTTTTTCTTTCTCCCTTTCCTGAGGTCATTGTTCATCAGAAGAAATTATAAATCCACTCATCTCTACCACACCTCAGCGCCAGAAAAAGATTTTTTTCCAGCCTTCTAATGAAGGACACTCACTTCTCGTGAGTGAGATAGTCTTCTAATAAAGGACACTCACTTCTCGTGAGAGAGTCTTCTAATGAAGGACACTCACTGCTATAGTGTAAGGCTTAGTGCAATACAGCCTGTGTATAACAAGCCCCTCTGAAACTGAAGGGGTTAACACAGGCACTACTGGTAACAGGAAGGTTTTCTCTGCCCCCTCCGGATTCCTTCAGGTTCTGCTCTCCTGACACCAAATCAGCTCAGCCTGTGAATGCTTCTTCACGTCTCCACTGGGCACTGCTCACGTCTGTCACTTCCATAACCGCACTATCATCACACAGAGATCACAAACAGTTTATCTTACACTGGAAGCAAATGAGAACTGACGCCTCAATCGGAAAGGGATTAGACGGATCCGAAATCTGGTTACGTTTAGTTTGTATCAGGTGTGGTGGGTAGCATTTCAATGTCCTACTTTGTAGGGTTTAGTCTCTCCTGTTTGCATGTAAATCAGCCTCAGTTCATTGTTCCGTGCATCTTAAATGTTCTGCTTTCTGCGCCCTGTGTTTCACATATCTCTTCATCCCGTCTGTGGCCTATTTATTTCCTATCTGCTTCTGAAATGGGATTATTTCCTGATGTATTTATTGCTGTTGGTAGATTGCAAAAGGAGGATATCGGTGTCTACACTTTGAGGCTTAATCTATATATTCTTATTTGCCCAAAATTCCCTACTGACATTAAATGGGGAATTCTGGCCCAGAACGGCCCAATCGGCCACTTTGATGGACACAGAATAAACCCCTTTGTGTTGATGTTCAGATAAGAGAAGAGATTGCTAGAAGTAAAACTCATATCATTCCCTTGAATTGTTGCTTGATTTTGTCTTTATGTTTTCTAATGATATTCACAAAATTTCCCCCTCACAGTTATGGTCACTGCGTGGCACTGAGTTATGGGCACTGTGTGGCACTGAGCTATGGGGCTACGTAACACAGCTATGGGGACTGTGTGGCACTGAGCTATGGGCACTGCGTGGCACTGAGCTATGGGCACTGCGTGGCACTGAGCTATGGCACTGTGTGGCACTGAGCTATGGGCACTGCGTGGCACTGAGCTATGGCACTGCGTGGCACTAAGCTATGGGCACTGTGTGTCACTGAGCTATGGGCACTGTGTGGCACTGAGCTATGGGCACTGTGTGTGTTTTGTCAATTGGATGCAGCATTGGGCACCCCCTGTCTCTTGTTATATACAATTGCCACGCTCAGTAGCTCTCTGGTTGACATAAATATATATTCACTTTGTGGTGGGCGTGGGAGTTTGAGCTTGCTGGGTATCTGTGTTAACCTATGTCTCTTTGGAGGCTGTGGCACCTCCCCCCCAGAGCTCACTCCTCCTCCTTCACCCTTTTAACTTGGAAGGTCATTTCACTCG
>WSYH01010871.1:0-22130 GCA_036426205.1 Ascaphus truei
GGAGATGCGCGCGTGTGTATAAGGTCACACGGAGATGCGCGCGTGTGTATAAGGTCACACGGAGATGCGCGCGTGTGTATAAGGTCACACGGAGATGCGCGCGTGTGTATAAGGTCACACGGAGATGCGCGCGCGTGTGTATATGGGCACACGGAGATGCGGGCGTGTGTATAAGGTCACACGGAGATGCGCGCGTGTGTATATGGGCACACGGAGATGCGCGCGTGTGTACATGGGCACACGGAGATGCGCGCGAGTGTACATGGGCACACGGAGATGCGCGCGAGTGTACATGGGCACACGGAGATGCGCGCGAGTGTACATGGGCACACGGAGAGGCGCGCGTGTGTATATGGGCACACGGAGACCCGCGCGTGTATAAGGTCACACGGAGATGCGCGCGCGTGTGTATATGGGCACACGGAAATGCGCGCGTGTGTATATGGGCACACGGAGAAGCGCGCGTGTATAAGGTCACACGGAGATGCGCGCGTGTATAAGGTCACACGGAGATGCGCGCGTGTGTACATGGGCACACGGAGAGGTGCGCGAGTGTACATGGGCACACGAAGAGGCGCGCGTGTGTACATGGGCACACGGAGACCCGCGCGTGTGTATATGGGCACACGGCGATGAGCGCGCACGGAGAGTCGAGCATGGGCACACTGAGAGGTGTGCGTATGGGTACACTTGGGGGGGCGCGTATGGACATACGTAGAGGCGTGTTACCGTGGTTATAATAACGAATAAGGGAGCTGCATGACGCTGTAGGGGCAAAGGGGGACAGGTACGATTATAGTCGTGCCACGTGTTGGTAGCGAACTGGTTTGAATGCAGGGTAGAGGAACGTTTATTGTTTTGAGCTGATCTTGTCTACCTCTGTCCAGCCGGGTGGCATACTCTTTAAAATTTGTTTAGCAGCAATTTGCATGGCATTTCCTCGAATAGTTCTTCAGGAGTTCGGTAAGGTGACCGTTTTGATATTCAAGCCGTCTAATAGTGGATGGGGTTTTGATGGTAGATTCTGCTATTGCGTTAAGGTGCTGGTTAAGCGGCTTCAGTTGACTGAGGTGTGGTGCTGCCTTGAGAGCAAGGTAAACAACACAGATGGTGTGAGGTGCTGGTGTCTCACAGGACTGGGTACACACATGAAGACACTTTGAATCAATCAAAGACATTACCCATGATATGGGAAAGGTGACCCCCCCACCCCCATTTGGTGGCTAATTGGTGGAAGCCATACCGATGAGGACTGGCAAACCTACCTTATTCGCCTCGTCAGGCAATTATGTTCCTAAGGGGGAACTGGGCAGCCTGCGTTGGTGCACCTACGTTATAGTCCCTTGGCCAGGTATGGTGGTGGGGGTGGCCGGTTTAAGTGTGCGCTTGAATGTTCTTGCTAGCGAAGGCCCGAGCAGAACTGCAAAGGTGTGATCTCCGAGCACGGAGCAGGACGGCGATCGAATGCTGGTTGCATGGCTTATTTCAGCGGTGATCTTTGTTTTCCCCTCTTGGATTTATGGCGGCTCTGGTGGTTGGCATAGTTGCCCTAGCCTAGCGCACCCTTTAAATAGTCTCAGCAAGCACACTTCACAGAGTAGGGCACACGCAGGTTCGCGCGGGTTTATATGTGTGCGTGTGGATGTATATGGTTGCGCGCGGGTGTATATGGGCACAAGGAAATGCGCGCGGGTGTATATGGGCACACGGAAATGCGCACGGGTGTATATGGGCACACGGAAATGCGCGCGGGTGTATATGGGCACACGGAAATGCGCGCGGGTGCATACGGTTTGCTGTGCGGGGAGAGGGGCTGGCGGAGGCACGCGGTCACAGCGCGTGAGGCCCTGGGTTGCTAATCCTGGGGCAGGCAATAGTCGCGACCCGTGCAAGCAGGGACGGGCCGGTGCCCAGTCGCGCGAAAATTTTGGAAAATCATACGGGAAGCGGGCTGCATGGCATCAATGGCAGAGCTGTTACGCCTTCTTCAAGTCGAGGCGGAAAACCATGACGAGGCATGGTTGGATCGGTGGCTGCAGGCGTTGTTCTCTGCGAAACCAGCACGTGGCACTAAGGCTGCTCCCCGCGGGAAGGGGAAGCAGAGGGCGCTGCAGCACAACGCGTCAGGCGACAGTCCCCAGGCACCATTGCGCACTAGACCGGCGGCATGCAGAGAAGCCGCGCTCCACAGGAAGGGAGCGCGGAGGGTGCTGCAGTGCAAGGCGGCAGGCGAAGTTCAGCAACCGCACGCAAGGCGGCAGCCCTCGGTCACGGTACCGTGAGGCAGGGCGTCACAGCGGCCAGGTCGGGCCTCAGCAATGGTGGGGAAGACTTCGACTGCTGGGACGCAGGGTGTGGGCGCGCGGGGATGCGTGCGAGTGTATGGGCGCGCGTAGATGCGCGCGTGTATAGCTGCTCCCCGCGGGAAGGGGAAGCAGAGGGCGCTGCAGCACAACGCGTCAGGCGACAGTCTCCAGGCAGCATTGCGCGCTAGACAGGCGGCAGGCAGAGAGGCCGCGCTCCACAGGAAAGGAGCGCGGAGGGTGCTGCAGTGCAAGGCGGCAGGCGAAGTTCAGCAACCGCACGCAGCCCTCGGTCACGGTACCGCGAGGCAGGGCGTCACAGCGGCCAGGTCGGGCCTCAGCGATGGTGGGGAGGACTTCGACCGCTGGGACGCAGGACACAGCGGATCGGCGCGCAGGTCGGCCCGCGAAGGAGGGGCGGCGACTTCCAGCCACCGTGACGCAGAACAGGGCGTCACGGCATGCCACACGGCCGCCCGTTGCTAACGCGGGCGGTGTCACTGTCAGGATTTCGCCTGCAGAGTCGGCAGGGCCAAGGAGACCAAGACGGCCAACCGCAACCGCGGTTGGTGCCAATGTGTTTCGGAGAGCAGAGAACCCAGCATGGTTCGACTACGTGGAGACGGCATCGGGTGAAGGGCGAACCAAGTCGCGGCACAGGTCTCTTCCTCACGAGAGGCCACAATGGCCACGGCCGGATGTCACTGGCACCGCGAATCCCACTCCAGTTCCATCAGCCGGACCCCGGTGTCTTTCAATTCTTCAGCCACGGCCGGGGTCAGGGGCACGGTAGCGGACCCACCCGGCAGCATCACGCACTGCACAGATGGTGGAACAGCCCCGGCGGGCGGTTGATGGGGACACGCCGTGGAAGGTACGGCATATGGCGTATCGGGTAATGGTAAGGAGTCGCGTTTAGGGCGGCATCGAGGAGATAGGGCAAGGCGTCAAGGCTTGCAGTGTGTGACACAGAGCGAGCAAGGGAGGAGGCGTGGCCCAGTCCACTGCCAGGGTCTATTCCCCAGGGGTCGCTGAGGGCGGGTAAGAAGCCTGCAGCAGTAAAAAAGGCGAAATCCCAGATAGCGCTGGGCAAAGGCGGCCTGCGGCTCCGGAGGTGGGTATGTCCGGGACCGGGTGAGGGATAGTGCAGCGAAAAAAGCGATTCTCAGGGCATCTTTAAAAACCATGGCAAGTTGAGTAATTACTTCTCCAGGCGCGATTGGCAGCCCCAGGTAAATGGTAAGGACAAGCTGGGCTGGTAGAGGAGCATGGGTCCCGCTGCTAGGCGTGCCAGGCGGGATAGGCTTAGTTCAGTTTCCGGGAAGGCTTCGAGAGGGTCTGGAGGGTTGGCGGTACGGGCCTAGTTTAAGGGGGGTTAAATAGGCCCGTCGGTGGCGGCTCTTGGGGGGTAGGTGCTTGTTCTTGCCAGACTGGGAGCTGGGCCGTTTGAGCCCGGGGGGAGTACGAGTGGGCAAGGTCAGTTATCCATGACCTCGAGAGCCCGCTCGCGTAGGGGACACGAGGTCAGCGGTTCGAGGGCCGGCTGACCGTCCCCTCCCCCTCCTGACAAAGGAGCACACTCTGGCAGGGAGTGCATTTACCCCATTAGGTTTTCTGTATAAATAAATAGCCGCGGCCATTTTACCTCCAGCTCCCGTTTCCTGTCTTTATTTGTTTGTTGCATGTGGGTACAAGGCGGGGGGAGAGGGGAACCGCCTGGAACCTCCCTGGTCATGTACTGTTTCCCCCTTGTTCTCTCCACTCATCCTATTCTCCCATTGAACAGTCTGATAATATTTTGCAGATGGCATCTGAGAACCAGAGAAACTACAGCTGTTCTTCCTGATAAATTGTCTCTGGAAGAGATCAGTTGACCAATATAAGTTGATTAACCAACTAGTGTTCCTTCCATTAAATTTAAAAAAAAAAAAAAAAAGGCTGTAATTAAACTGTTGTACTGTTATACCATGTCTAGTCTGTTGAAATACTGTATGTCAAAGAATTAAGGAGACAAAGAGAAACCCTGAGAGCATTAAATCTATTTAGGCATCTATACTACTTTGCTCTTTTGCTTGCTGAGGATATTTCCACTCCATTCGAAAGAATAGAGCTGAATGCGTACATACTGAGCGAGCGAAAGGCCGCTTCATAGAAATATTGGAAGATTGGGACAAAGATAAATGTCTCCAAATGTATTGTTCTATAAATGATACCAGGCTGAAGGTTGTATGACACAATAACTCGTTTACAGCAAGATCAAAACATGTTTTGGGTGGAGACCCAAAATTAATTTATAGCATCCTATTCAAGCATTTATTTTGTGTTTGACACCTGTGTTGGAACAGACAGAAAAGAATTACTTTGTATGAATCCAAGCTAGACAAATCTCACCGACTGCGTTCTTGGAGGAAAATAAACAACAAAAACAACTGCATTCCAGAGTGTCAGGGATAATACAGGTTGCCCTTGTTAACACTACTTGCCAATTACCTATATTATGCGCACATTATTTGACATCCTAAATATATTTTCAGTCTGGTACGAACAATTTAGTTACAACAATTGAAGCCCGTGAACCTCAATAACTGCAGTTATCCACACAACTATGAGTAGAACCAAGACTCAGGCTATTTAAGGCTAGTAATAAATGTTTTTTCCATCTCAGATTTTGGCCAGGTATGAAGCATAGTTTTCTTCAACCCTGTCTGTACTGTTCAGGGGCCAATTTCATTGCATGTGGTGGGTTCTCCGATATGGAGATATTACATTTATTTTCTAAACACGCGATCATAAATTGCATTCAAATCCTGACTTACAGTACATGCCCAGTAATGACTGGTTTAATGTTTGCTGTATCACCAAACTAAACCAGTACAGACTAGTTAAACGGTCTTCTTTTATTGGTAGTAAACCCGAGTCTGTAATTAAGGACCTTGAATTGCATGTTGTTTACAAGGCTCATGTTTTCAGAGGTAGGGGGGGAAAAGCCTGATCAGTTTAATTACTTTGGCTCTCCCAGGGTGTTCAACACCTTAATGACGGTTATTCAGAAGTGAAAAAAAAACATGTAAAAGCAGATCTACTTTAGTTTTACATGCTGTGCATATTTGAACAATATAATTATCGGAGATATTTTGCATTGTAAACCACATTGCAAACTTCCTCAGATGGGTCACAAGGGACATACATTTGTAGACTGGTGGGTAACGTCTCACAAAATGTGACACTATTAGATCAGTGTAAACCGCAAGTAGCAGGCACCAGTCAGGTCATTAATTTACATTCTGGCTCATTTTAGGCCTCATTTTTAAACCTGTTTTTTATTTCCATATAAAAAAAAAGTAAAAATAAATCCCTTTAGACAGTTTCCCAAAATGGCAATTTGCCTATTTCTCCCCCTGTTGTAGGCTGCGGAGGAAGTCCAATATCAGTGCTGCAAAATCTCCAGTCACACCATCAGATTCATGGCTGAAAAACATGTATTAAAGATGCTGTATTAGAAAATCCTCATGTGGGGGAGTCAATGCATGCTTCCATAATAAATTGCAGAAACCGTGACTCTGATAAAGCGCAAAACGCGTTAGAGGTAATGGACCTCCGCTTTTTGAATTCTGTGTCCAATAAATAATTTATTAGTTCTCCGTTTTCCAGCCCTCATCATTTTTTCAACTGTGCACCGCCAATAGGTTCTGCTCTCCTGCTCCCCCTGTTTTGCATCATCGTCACTGGTCGATTATAAAGACATGTATTTTCCTGATTGGTAAACATCCTCTTAATCTTTCTTTCTGGAAGTAATTCTGTTTTTCTCTATTTATACTTGTAATCTTTACAAGTAAATCGCTGCTCCTGTCACATCACGGAAGCACTTATTTTCATATACAAAGTGCTTGCAAAGCAGCAAGAGAAAATCTTTTATTTCATACTGCAACTAAAACTGTATTGAGAGTAAATGAGTAGTACTCGTGTTTGTTCTGCCTAGATAAGTGGTTTCCAACTTTTTTTGGTTAAAGGAACATCATGTGAAATTCTGAGGAACCCCAACCCTCTCTAATAGCATGTCTGAGATCAGATGCATTGTAAATTCTTCTGTAGTTGGTACCATTTTAAAATGGACCTAAAAATTACAAGGAACCCTACCTAGATAAAGCTTCTATATGATCTACAGAAACCACAGGGCGATTACATAATCATTCATTTTCAAATCCATAAACGACTAGCCTACATAAAGAAGAAATTAAAAAAGTGTAATGAAGATGACCATTTTAATTTTTTAATAAACCTGACAGAGGTTAATGCTAGCTGCAAATAGTCTTAAAAATATATGAATTGTTTTTATGGATGGTCAAACCACTGACCAGGCCTAGTTTTAGGAAACCTGGGGGGGTCTCTCTTTTTACATCACAATGTTTCTCCGATAGGTTTCTGTTTATTTCTACTAATGCATCTTGAAAGGCATTCCTGATGGGATCTCAAAATATACAGGTGGATGTGTCTAAGAAGGTATTCCAGAATTGCATGTCTTTACTAAATATAAAAATATCATGGGTCTGACTGCGATCCGAAAAAAGAACTAAATAGATCTTTGGAACAGTTGCGATCATACGGATCAAATGACAAACACTTCATGTTTATTGTAATTATTATTATTATTATTATTATCATAGCATGTTCTTGTATAGCGCTGCTAATTGTACGCAGCGCTTTACAGAGACATTTTACAGGCACAGGTCCCTGCCCCGTAGAGCTTACAATCTATGTTTTTGGTGCCTAAGGCACAGGGAGATAGAGTGACTTGCCCAAGGTCACAAGGAGCCGACACCGGGAATTGAACCAGGCTCCCCTGCAGCAATCTCAGTCAGTGTCTTTACTCACTGAGCAACTCCTTCTCACATATATGTATGTTCTTGTAAATATTTTCTGTAAACCAAGCACTGTAGTATTTTGTATATTAAATCTAAACTTTAATAAGTAATTCTTTGGGCTCTGAACTGTTGCACACCTTTGGTCTCTACAAACTACATTTTTAGACACAACAGGTGTGTTAAGCGTATATTATCTTTAGTAAACAGGGACCAAAGACTCTGCAAATACATTTTTGATAACTCTTTGGTGGTGGAACCGAAGTAAAGATATATATTGTGATGAACTGAGGGAAGATATTAATTTGAGGGACCTTTCTACAGTAGGTGAAAAGTGGGTCAGCTAGATAGCTGTGTGTATTAACCTTGGTCACATATACAAGTCACACACTCACAGATGTGCCGTTCGTGACATTTTTTTTTTTTACATGTAAGGCGTCACTCGGCAAAGGTGGCAATATCGGTAAATACAAAGAATATTTCAAAAATCAAGACTTTTAATCTTTATTTCAAACTATAGCAAGGTTTTTCTTTAAAAACAAGCTTTTTAATACAAAATTTGCTAAGCGCCACCGATTCAAACCATTGTGCCTCAGATTTGAATCTATTAAAAACATGAAAGATTGAGGTTATAAATATTGCACTGTCAAAATATATTAATTTCTTCAGGGACATACCTCAACATGCACAATTTTTTTGCACAATATATACAGAAAAACTATTTTCAAAGTTTTCTATGTGGTAATTTAAATGATTTCATCTTGATGTCAAAATTCAGGTCTTTAAAAGCAGCAATCCACCCAAACTCCCATTTCATTATTATTAATCAACGGGGACCCCCCTGGTTCGAGATACTTAATGGTGAATTTAGCTGTATTACTTCCTGATTTCTAAAAGGGGATTTAAATAGCTGTCCAATAGAAAGCTACAACCGATGATTGCCCTTGATTTGGCAGCAATCTAGTTTCCCCCCGGAAGGAAATTTTAACTCTGTAAATTCACATCAAATTTGAATATAGTGGAGCTTGGCCCCGGGGTTACCAGACTCTAACTGCAAGAGTTTAATAACAATGTGACCTTTATATTTACCTTGTTTCCCCTTTGGCGCAACACAGTGCTGCTCCAAAGTGATCAGGGATAAAATCTCCCTTCAATTCTGAGCAATGACTAGGCTCTCCATGCAGTAGCATGAACAAGCAACGAGGAAATTCATTAGACATTCTGTGAATCTCAGGCCACAAGCCTGTGCAATTCACCAAGAATCACAAAAAGGACCCAGAGTTGGTAAGAGAACTAAAAATGCTGCATTTTGCGCGCACACAAAAAAAAGTTCAGCGATGCTTTGGTTGTTGAGAATAATTCTGTATTTTTACAATTTGTACACTTTTTAACACGCATACAAAAATTAAATAACTTTGGAAGCAGAAACATACACACTCTGCTTGCTTACATACAAATGACAATTCAGAGGCATTGGCACAAAAACAATCTACATTCAAAAAACCTTTTAATACGCACATATAAATAAATCATAGGCACTATTTATCATATCCACTCCTTTCAAAAAGGTCTTGAAGTACAGAAAACCCATTTCCGGATATAAAAAATTATAACAGGTAGGTCTTCTTTCATGAGTATTCAAATAGAGGTACCTCGTCTGAAAATATTTTGTGAACCAAATCTATACGATACCAAACTAAAGGGGGTCTCAATTTCAAACGACTAACAAAACACATCTGTAAATAAGTCTGAAGTCTTTACCTCCTTGCAATTAGTAACTAAAAGAAAAAATACCACTGCATTGCAGGTTTTAAAGTAGTAGTGCAACCTTGCAAGAACGTGTTGCAATAAAGTAATTGAAGAGTTTCACCCTGATCACTGTCCAGTGTAGTGAAATTATAAAAATATTGATCAGTTTTAGTAAACCATAAGGTCTTATTTTGGTAAATGTGTTGACAGTAATGTGCTTTAATATGATGTTTTTGCATTTCACAAGTGGATGTGGTTGCCTTTTCATTTGAAGTTTTAAAATGCACTCTTTCTGACATGTACCTTAATTGTAACATTTTCAGTCTAGACCACCATAATAAAAAGAAGTTGGTTTGCAGAATATGTGGGTGTGTGAACATTTAAATAGAACACATTTTCATTCTTTTATTTTTTTTAATCGCCTTTGCAGATATTTGCTTTACACTTCCTGCCTGCACCAAGGGTATTAAAAACCACAAACTGCTTTAAGCAAGAATACTTTGTGAAAAAGTAACCACGTATTCAGTGCTCAAGACTTGACTGTGCATGTTTCTTGCAAAATACCAATAGCTTGTATAAAAACATTTTGTTAGTGCATATTTGCCATTAGTTTAGCCTCAGCAGTTATGTCTGCAATGAGCATCTAGAAATGCTGAATTATGTTATTGATATTAAGGATGCAGGAAGTCACATATAAAACAGTGTTGATGCACTGGCATTGTGAGCCCAAAATAAGTTAGAACAAATAGTCTAGGTCTTCAAATTGCATTTGGCCACAGATGGCATAAAGGTAAACATGGTGGGGTTGATATTGGGTGAATGATGTGCAAATTACCCTCGTCAAGTTTCACACAGGAGCCTCCATTAATGTTTATATATATAAAAATCTGCAGGTCTCGATGCCCGACTTACAGAAGGCAAGGCATTTGAGGATTTGAATAAAATCTTTTGCTCATGTGTGAAGAAGCCTCCATGGAGCAGATAAGACAAAAATATTCAGTGTGCGCTAACCTTTTATAAGTCTGTAAACAGGTCTAGCACAATTTAAACGCTGGCATTGATAATGTTAAATACAGGATATGTAAGGCAAAGTACATAATTGCAACACTGAAAGGCTCACAAGAACACATTTACAATTTAAATACAAATCTAATTTAAAATGTCAAAAAAAAAAAAATGGATCAGTGTTTAATAAGAATACAGAACAGAATGTAGTTCCCAATAGCTTAAGCCCTCCACTGCCAATGAACCCTTCATCTACTTCAATTTTGCAGTTACCGGTGCTGAAAGAAACTTAAGATAAAGTTTGAAGTATAGCACCATTTATATATGCTTTGTTTTAAATACCAATGTGAGGTTAATTCTTTGTGTCTAAAAAAAGATGTCAGAGTTGACCTTCTGCAGGCTTCTCTGGCAGTGCAGGGATTGATGAAAGTCATTTGGCATTGTATGTCAAATATCCCACCCAGAGTACTTTTGATACAAGTGCATAGTTTTTTGATCATTTATTCGTCTTGTAACATTACAGCTTCATTGCGGTGTTGAAGTATGGTACTCGGCTCAAACTTCCATTTAAGAAAACTTGCTCCAAGCAGATTTTCCTTTAAAAGCCGGGAACTGTTTTTGCTTATACCCAGAGATTTCCTTTCCAAGTCAGGAGCTATTTTCTGAAAGATTGTACAAGCCCTTTGGCAAACACAAGACAAGCACATACAATTAATGTCAATGATACTTTCAAAGGATGCAGACAAAAATGCCAACTAGCCAATCTGAGTTTATACCTTTGAATTAAGCCCTCAATTCTCCCAATAATAGTAAAAACAACATTGCGGTGCTAAATTATCAGCGCAATAAAATCAAGACCTATGTGTTTTCTCTATGCAACAGGTTTCGTTTCAGCCAATGATATTTTAACCAAGTTAGAATTTTTACACAGATGTTACTGTGGATGAGATTTTGAGGCCCTAAAGTAACCAGTGTTATATTAAGCAATTGGGCACAATAGCTGCACATTTAAACGTGATGCACTCACATTATTCTTACTACAATTAAACAATTAGATGACATACAGTACATACATACCTCATGGGACACCGACAGAGTACCACAATTTTAGGTACCTGATATACTAAGCTGTGCATGATCATCAAGAATGGAAAGACACAGCTCAACCCTCTTATAACGCTGTGCTTGGGGTCCAAAGAATCACATTGTCTTATAAGCGGATCGCATTAGAAATAATGTACAATTGTATGCATTATACAATAAAGTATTTAAGATACCAATAATCGTGTTGTAAAGTATTCATAAATATATGAAAATTGGGAGCCACGCTTACATCACATTATAAGCGGATTCGCGTTGTAACAGGGTTGAGCTGTACTTCCTTTAGAAATCAAATGGAAAGAGAGGAGATTAGATGCACACATAAAAAGGTAAACTCAAGACCATTTATTGGTGAAACGAGACCAAGTGCACTTTATATTACGTGTGTGTGTCCAACCTTTTTCTAATCGGATTCATGCTGGTGGCAGTTGAGAGGATCCTGCCACAGATGACAGACTGCACCACCACAGTGTGTATCTTTTTTGGACATTTATTCAGAAATCCATATGGCAAAAGCTCATGCTCAACAACATCTGATTTATTGGTACAACTAAAGGTCTCAGAATTTGTGTTCTCTGCAAATTGTAAAACCAATCTTCAGAAAACAGACTATGTAAGTTTTAATAGCATGTAGAAGTTTGCAGAAAAGGGTTAGTACTAAGATTTGTAATAAACGCGAGGAGTTTCTCTTTGGCATTAACTATATATTACACTAAAAAGTTGCCCATTACCAGGTGTAATTTTCCCTTTGTTACTAGAGAAGCCAAAATCATGTTGCAGTGGTTCTGGTGGCTCTGGTAGCAGAGGATTTAAGATTACAGAACGCAAGAAAAATGAGTGATTCCATGACTATAAAATATTTGATGGTAAAAGTCAATAAAGTGCTCCTTTTTTGTAAACTCTGCCGTTTGTGCTAATTACGGACAGAGAACCCTGGGATCTATTTGGCAAAATCCCGAAAAGTCCCATCTGACTGGTTTACTTTGCCATCCTTGGTCTGTATGATGTGGTGTCCATCAAGCAGTGAAGCGCTGGGATTTTGCATCTTGCAGCTCAATAGCAGCCTTCTTTCCAGCTGTCATCTTTCATGTTACCATATGTTTTGGGAGTTGCCAATGATCTACAAAACATTAAAAAGTTTTCAAAGTTACAAAGAGTAAGACGGCATACTTTATGAATCGGTTTTATCATAGTGGAGTAATGGCCCAACGTGGAAGTAGTTCAAGGTAAAGAAAACATTGTTTCTATGAAGGTATATGCCGTGATCCAAGCACCTTGTATCTATTTTGTAAGTTTAGTGCCACTCTATAAATCAAAACACAGCATCTCTAATAAGAATATTCATCTACATTTCCACATACATTTTAAGCAGCTTTTATAGTCACGGCATGGCTACATTAATGTTATGTTAATAGAAGCATCATGTAGTGAAGTGCATCGGTCATCATGCAAAAGGTTTATCTTATTTTTATATATTAGAAGAGGCAGCTATCTTTTTGTGATGACATTTATGATACTGGAAGGCTTATTTATAAGAACAGTTTTGCAACAAAAGGTAGGGGTGGAATGTACAATAAAACACCAATGTTGGTCAGAATTGCTAAATGAAATTACATGGTAAAGTAAAGGATTTAATTATTATTATTTTTTTTAACCAATTTGGAAAAGGTCAAGCAAATCCTTAATGATTAGCCTGTCACTGTGTTCGTGTTATGGGGGACTGCAATGAATGAAGACAAGGCCCAAATAACTTGCCTCCGAACAGGTTGTGCAAGTTTGCTGCGAGGCACTGGTATGCTTCCACCTGAAGAAGGGGTGCTCGGTCTCGGTAAGCCGCTCCTCATGCCCCCCCCAGCCCTACTTATGGGGCTTGCCGAGCCTGCAGGTTGGCATGTAGGAAGTCCTGTTGAAGGGCTGCAATGCGTAACATTGGTCACTTCTTGTGCATTTGCAGAACCGTGATTAGTTAAAGCTTTCACTGGTTGTCTTAATGCCAACGGAGACTGTGTTGCAGGAGAACGTAACTTGCCTGGAGAAGGTACTGTTAATGGGGAAAGAAAAAGCACAAAGTCACCTACAGGTACCATAAAGGCTCAATTACATGGAGGATGTTGGGAACAATCCTGCAAGTTTCCTCTAACAGTAATTCATGCTTGGGCCTCCTTACCACCCACCCAGTATTCAGCAAATTTCTGACAAGTGTATACAAGTGCTACCTACAAAAGATAAACTCTAAATATTTGTTGAGGGTCCTACCTCATAAGGGAGTTTTCTGAATTCAACTGAATTTTGCATCTCCCCAAATCTTTAATCACCACCACAATGTCATAAAATGCATAAGTATAAGGCTGCGCTTATAGTGCTCTGCGACGGCGACGTCGCTCCAAAACAAATCAATCGACTGTCGCAAGCCCTTATAGTAAGCGCGACAGAGTGACTAAAAATTTGGAAGCCGGGTAAATTTGATTTTTTAGAGACAGTCACCACAAATAAACCAAATTGCGCGGCCCGTCCCTTTTAGTGACGTCACTGGCCTTGTCGCTAGCGACATCACTAAAAATCAAATTACAACTTTCGCCGGTGGCGACGTCATCGGTCACGTCACCGTCGCCAGAACTATAAGCGCGGCCTAAATTACGGCAAAACATTTCCTCAAAACCTGATATTTTATGGTAAACTCTAGTATGCATAACTAAAAACATGCGCACGCACGCACCTCAGAAATACATGTAATTACCATTTCTCTGCTGCTCACATTCTTCATATGAAATGCGGCTTACTTAACACCCGTGTAATCACTTCCCGTACATTATACCAACTACTAAATACGGGCAACTACAACCAATACAATAGCATGTGTAATAAATATTTGTCAGGAGACTAACTTGGCCTTCAAATATGCAAATCCCGAAAATACAGTAATCTGAATGACAAATGAAGACATTTTGAATTCTACTAATAAAAAAAAGTTTTCTGTTCCTATACGTTTACACCACATAAATATGCATGCTTTGCATACCAGATTTATTTTGAGCCGAAATTTTGTTAAACATAAAGAGGACTTTCAGGCCCTATAAAAGAACGCGTGAGAATCTAGACAGTTTAAAAACAAAATTACCAAGAAGTCCTATCATGGCAATGGCTACAAGCAAGGTTTTTTTTTTTAAAACAAAACACTGAATCGTGCAATTATTTTTTTAAATAGAATTGTTAGCTTCAGTGTCGATTTAAAATATGCAGCCTATGACCACAATTTACCACAAGATATTTCACTCGTAAGTGAATATATACAAGATGCATGCAAACTCTTTACATAACAAAATCATAAGTGGCTGCTGCTAAGTGTCCTGTTATTCCTTGCTGTTTCATCAGTCTTCCACAAATTTCAGGACAAAATTGCTAAATAAAACCAAAAATGCCACCTTACAATTTAGGCTTTAAACAGACACATAATTCAGTTATTTTTATTATTTGCTCAAGTAGCTGTTGCTTCTGTCTAGATGAATACCATACTTTAATCAGGTAGTCACGTGTGGTATGCAAGCCAGCTGATGTGCCATTGTCCAGTCTGCAGTGCTACATGTTGCAGTAATGAGGGGACAGCTCAAATCATACACTGAACTTGGAAAACAAAAGCAGATTTATTCTAGGAAGCTAGAAATTAATAAGTGGTAAAAATCAACCGTGCACAGCTGTGTTGAAATTCCTTCAGGAGATTATAACTAATGAAAACTATGAAAAAGTACATTAAGCTTTATTTAGTTCATCTTGTTCAGGTATACTGTGAGCTATAAATGATTGCTATGAACGATGGTACCTGTTTCACATGGAACATTTGATTGGATTTACTCCAAAGTCCCTTAGTGATCCACAAAGACTGCAGCAGAGACCCCTCATGGATCTTGAATCAGCACTTTTATTTGTGTAGTTTGCTATAGCCAATTTTGCACCATACTGTACCTTGTCATAGGTTAATGAGTTTAACCATTGTAGTTACCGTCCAAAATGCCACTTTCTTAAATTCTGGAAATCCCTCTGCCCCCCTATCGGCTAGGCGGTCACAGTGACCCCAAAAACAACAGTGTTTCATACCTATATATTACACTTCTAAGAAAACTGTGACCCATGATAATTGTGAGGTAAATCTGCTGCATCAACAGAAGATGAGCGTGACATAATTCCTATGGCAGAGCAAAGTCAATCCGTTTGTATTCATAACAAATACTTCAAAAAAAGGTCTTCAGTAGTTGATTTTTTTTAAGGAACTTCTGAAGTAGGGGTGGGCAACTCCAGTCCTCAAGGGCCACTGAGAGGGCAGGTTTTCAGGATATCCCTGCTTCAGCACAGGTGGTTCAGTCGTTGACGAAGCCAGCGGTGCGCAAAGTTGGGGGCGCTGGCAGATGCCCTGTGCTGTTCCCTGATGCATTTAATTAAATGCCGGGGGATCACGTGAGGCATCTGCAACACTAAACACTAACCTTGTTTCAGATGCTGTGACGCGTTGCCATGGAAACACGGCATCATGACGCTGCGGTGTCATGCGTGGTGACGTCACAAAGCCATCTACATAGAAACTGGGTCACGTCACTTGACTCCGCAAACAAGGTGAGGGGGGAGGGCAGCCTCAAAAGTTTGCGCTCCCCTGGACTAAGCCACCTGTGCTGAAGCAGTGATATCCTGAAAACCTTACCTGTTTGTGGTCCTTGAGAACTGGAGTTGGCCACCCCTATCTCAGAGGTCATTTATGGTTCTAAAAAGAGTGACTAGACATGGTGGAAGACCATGGTTGACCATTGAATACCCCCCCCCAAAAAGTACATGTTATATGAAGCTGACATAACATTTACAAGAGCCGATCTTGACAAAGGGCAGTTTGTGTCATAACTATGTGGCAATCTGATCACGGGCTAAAAACAAACAATATTCAGTAATATTTCCAAGAAAAACACACACACACACACACACACGTATGGTGGAGGTGTTCGATTCACCCTATGATCGCCGCTTCAGCAAATGTGAAATTCTCAAAATAAGCACTAGCTCTAAAACAGCTTCTGAGTTCCAAGAAGCACAAATCTCTCCAATCGGTGTTTCGTTTTGAGGACACGGATACCACAATCAAGTTTCTAAACTTCCCCAAGCTATGGGAGCAAACTGCAAAGTCTGGCCTTATCCAACACCACCAAAAACAATCATTCATCATCAGCAACAAAAAAGAAATGATAGATTTTCTGAAAGAGTGGGCGTCAACCCAAAAAGTGATTGCAGAACCGAAGAGCATTCCAGGAGGTGGGAGTAATTTACCTCCTTTAGGGGCTGAAGGTGGAAGAACCAGTTTGGATTTCTGGGACGTGCGTGGCATATTTATCTGCCTTTTTGATGCTGTTGAAACATAAGGAAGAGTTACATTTGCCTGAAATGTTGAGATGCTGTAAAAGGGTTGGGAGAAATAAATAATAAAAAAAAAGGGAACATTCCTGGAAATTAAGCTACCGAAAGGAGAAAAATAGGGAATACGCAACAGCCACCGGTTATGATTCATATTGCAAAGTGAGGAAGCCATACCAGATAAAAATAAGGGTGTGCGCATTAAAGCTGTGCAAAAATGTGGCAGAAATAAGAAGCTTTCGGTGCTCAGGTAAAGTTAATTAAAAGTTACAAACCACAAACTAGTATATTTTTCAGGGGAAAAAAAAAAAAAAAAAAGGACGTTCCTCTAGAAAATACTAAGTACACAGGATTGAGATCTGATAGAACTACAGAGGCAAGACGGAAAAAAGGCTTTTGTAATAAAACATTTACTAAAGTAAGGTAGAAGTGATACCTCTGCAAAGGTAGTGATGCATCTAAATTTGTAGGGGTAATTACGTAAAAGGTGCATTCCCATTTTGCAGCATATACGGGTACCAATAAAGTAAAAAAGGTGTTATATGTCCAACACTTGCATAGAACATAAGAAATGTTTAATAGCTATGCAAAAATAAGTTTGCACACAACTACAGAAATCATAAGTATTGTGGGTACAGTATTAGGACTTATTTTTTTTTGCCTAGATGTGTACAGTTTGGGGGTTTACAGAACCTTTTGTAAATGTAAGTATTGAATTTTAGCTTTACCTCTGACTAAAAGGGCAGATGCCGCCCTGTGTGTTAATGAGTGCTGCTGCACCTGTTGAGTAGATAATGCACATGGACTTGGGGACGCATACCTAACCAAGGAAAGACTAGTGTAGCGATTTCAAAGATGCAGTTATCAAGGCTCAGTTGAAGTGGATTAAAAAGAGAACTCGCAAATTCTTTTTGATTATTGTTCCAAATATAGACATTTTGCCAAGATTTTATAAATGGAAAAATATATGTGCCGGTATAAAAAGGAAAAGACAATTGAACAAAATGGTCTGAATGGATCCTAAACCTTTAAGATAACAAGGAATAGGAAGCATGGAAGAGCTTGTCAAGTGGAACCATAAAGAGGCCAGATGCATTAGCTGGAGCCTTTTTGATGGGTCTATAAAAGGATACAAAAATGTAATTTGTATATATAAATCCTTCCAAAAAGTGGGCAAGATCGGAAAAGTAGGACGAATCCAGCAGCCAGGAAGTCTTTCAAGAGAAAAGAAAAACAACCAGCGATCCTGCTGTGTTGGAGCAGGAAATAGATCTGTACGAGTTGATGGAAGTGCCTTCTGGATCACTGGAAGACATTCTAGTGGAAGCCCAGACACAACCAAGTTCCCAAACACTAACTAAACGGGTTGGGACAAAAGCAAATAATAATGCAGATCTCAAAGAAGCAAATCATAAAAGGAGAAGCAAAAGTCAAATATCCCAAATGGAAAGATATATATAAAATTAATGTTGCACTGCTACTTCAAGGAAATAGGTAAATCAACACTAACATGCTGAAAGCACTACAAATCTCATCTTTAATATATATGCATACAATTAATTCCCATAAAGGGAACAAGGCAGCCATCAGCCATCCATACTTATAGCGTTGAGTTCTATCAAATAGGCTAGTGAGTGGCACAAACGGTATAGTGAAGCCGAACGTGTTTTTGCACATGCACCATACAAACATGCATGCAAAACAGAGCATACATATTTTTGAATCTAAAATAGGTAACATAATACATGACAATTTCATGCCCTTTTAAAATTATTTCTAATAAACATTTACATTCTGCAAATAAGATTATTCATATGATCATTTTGGCCACAAATTAAGTGCTATTACCCAACTTTTTTTCTTACAAAGTGTTCCAATTCTGTAACGACCACCCACTTGATACTTACAGGCACTTTCAACTAATTACAAAGAAAAGTACACAGGGTCCTTTAGAAGTCAAGGGATTTAAGTTTACAATAGAAATAATGTCTCTCCTGAAATAGGGGATGTGCAAATCAATCTCTTGAATTTCAGCAGTAATTACAAAACTGGTATATAAATTAGCTCTATGTCCATGCATTAAAGATTTTTTTTTTTTTTTTTTTAACTTTGTGACCCTTCAAATGCTAGTGTTCTGTATTCTAGCTTTAGTAACTAGAACACTCTTGTAGCACTGGACAATGAAGACTGCCCTACCATATCAGCTGCTCATATTTCTGTGGCTCCAATAAAATATATCCCTCACTATAAAAGAACTCCAGCTGTACAACGCTATGTTACAGTCCTCTCTATTTGATGAAATTCTGCACAGACTAAAGAGCTGGCCTATTTTGTACTTACTGGTAGAGGTCGGAGCTCGAGATGCTCCTCCATTTGGCACTTGCAAGTTTGAATCGCAGCTTATGCTGTTTTTTACAGCCTCCCCTGTTTGAATGCTGGTTGCCTTAGAGAGATTTGGAAGACTGCGTCTCAATTTCTCTGTGCAAAAGAGAACCAAAAAAACAAAAAACAAAAAAAAACGGCATACTAGATTAGATTTTTTTTCTGAGACCAAAGTGTATACAGAATGTTACGGGTACAATGACCACCCAGACCCAGAGATCTGAAAATGCTTTGGTATCGAAGTGTGTGACCTTGGACAAATCAGAGTTTTCAAATCTGGATCTCCGCAGCCTCAAAGACTTAGCGCCCAGCAGGTCCAAGAGCACACGGCACAGGAGATTTAGTCTTCAGTTTCTTGAACCAATATTTGTCTAACTTTACCATGACCGTAAAATCGGTGGAATTGTGGTTTCTATCCCAGAATAAAATCCTGTGTAAAACTTTTTTTCCACTCCACATTTCACCATACTGATAGTTGCCAGGCTTAACTTATTGTATGAGCTACAATAATTATTATAAATACATACATATTATTCATGATATGTTATGGCAACCCCAGAACTCTCCTCTGGAATTTATTGAAGCATATGAAAGGTGGGAGTGAAGGACAACTTTCCTCAGCGGATGGCCATTCCATGGGGCTGCTTAAAGCAGGCAGAAGATGCAGGATCTGACTATCTGCCTCTTCTCATACCTCAGGCACAATTACTGTCAGTTGAGGAAGTCACTACACTACTCGGCAACAGGAAGCTAGTAGTTCAGTAACATATTGGGAAGGGAGTCGATATGATAAATATTCAAAATGAAGAGTTACATTCAACACAAACCCCTACAAAGAGGGGCAAGCATGCAACATAATGAGTTGCAATGATTTGCTGAACCATCCAGAAGACAAGATGCTAATAGAGAAAATCCTCCTACTGTAGTACACACAATAATATAAATGTTTACAACATGGCTTATGCGGGTCATGGAGAAATGTGGATTGTTTTGTACAACTGGACTCGAGTTTATGATAAAATGTCATTTAAAGCAGTGTACAGGCTGCAGATATTTTCCTATTTCACTTTTTCTTAACAGTGTTTGAAATGGTCAGAATGAATTTTAAAGCATCAAACCGATAAGCATTTTGACGATTACCCAAAATGATTCCTTACATGAAATGTTTTTACCGGGTGCCACATTACGGTCACCTAAGCATCAACTGACGTGCACCGTGCTATGCTAAACGGTTACATAAATGGTCGGACATCTCAAATGGAAGCGGAGATCTCCGTTCAGAGTGGTTTACCTTCATTTTTGACCACGTTTGTTTGTAGCTCGGCGGCATGGCCTTGAAGTGAAAGGCGGGGCTGTTGCAAGCGGCTGATCATAGGCTGGGGGGAAACCCCTCTGTACTCGAGGCCGCGAGCTGGAGACCTGGAGCGTGGAGAGTTCCTTGGCGATTGTCTAGGGGAGGGTCTGGGTGAGTGGCGAGGGGAGGACGAGAATCTGTTCGCAGACAGGTGTAAAGTGTGAGGAATTCCCTCCTCTTCATCCTCTAAGCTGTGAGCGTCTAGCTCCTGATCACTAAATGTTCCTCGTCTCATGGAGTTGCAGGATGAACCAGAACTACGTCGAGAAGCAGTGGCTGCATACTCTTGTCGAAGACCTTTTGGAAGAAAAGGATTACAAATAAATAAATAAAAAATTAAAAACAAGTGTTACTTTACATCAAAAGCATTTTAACATTCATCAGCATGTAGTGGGGAAAAACGAGGAACTAGATGTTCCAATACTTACATCTAACAAAGGCCATCAATACCTGCAATAACAAACACCTACACCACTCCCACACTGCACTAATTCATCTAAATGGGGATATTTACAGTCTTAACGAACTTTGGCTGTAAACCATAGTTCAGGTTAGTATCGGAATTGTAAAGCGATAATTAAGCAGCAATCAACTCTAAAATTAATGTAAAGCTAAATTCACATTTTCATTGAAATTTAAGCCAAATAATCCAAACCTATTTTTCCTTTTGTTTTGGGTTCTGTAATCTTTAAGGCAATCAATCGTTGATATTTAAACAATTCCTTTGTTTTGTTGTTTTAAAATCGCTGAACCATTGGATTTAACCAATGGCACCAATATGTGGTACAAAACTAAAAATTCTGCTTTCAAAAGACATATGGGTTGCTATAGATCAATTAAAATAATCTACTGTTAACCAAGGCAGTAACAAGTGTTCATAAACGCCAAACCATTGTAATGAGTCAGATGAGAACTGCAACTATCCTTTCACCACAACAAAGCTCCCTCAGATCTATACCTTAGAATCCCGGTAAATGGGAAGCAGGGTAACACGTAAAGGTTAAGGTTGTTTTTCCACTACCCTTCACTCTGATGCATATTTTTACAATGCACATTGACCTAATCTATACACAGTGAGAGTATGTGGAGATACTTATGGTCTGGCACTTTTTCTTTGTTTTCTTTTAAAAAGGAGTTAGTCCTCTAATTTTAACCGTGATATGTTTAAGATATACCTGGGTTATTATTTTGGACCTGCACCTATAGAGGGCACCATTAAATGGTTAACGGAAATAAAAAGAAATTAAGATTCAAAATGGTGGCATTTATCTGACAGTTATCACATTTTCCCATTGCTCACTTTCTTCTTGCATCCGTGCTAAAATCTGGACATCTGTGACATCATTTAGCTTGTAACCTGAGCCCATGGAGTCTTCGTCCAGTTCGGAAGTGCTTAGTTCACTGTCTACAGAGGACTGAGGGCTAATGGGAGGAGGGTTCCTATCAGCAGAGCTTTTATACTGTCCTAGTAGAGAATACAAAAAAAATAAAAAAGTTACTGGCGAGTTACAAACTTTCAGCTAATAGCCACTAATGGCCATTCTGTTCAGATAATGTGAAGTAACCATTACAATAAAAGGCTTTCAAGTTACACATTAAACAGATACCAAGAATACATTTAAAGTTCTCATCGGATGATCACAATTTTTTTTATATCTAATACTATATTAGTGAAAGCACTGTATGTTTGCCTGCCTGTCTGGATGTCCGGTGTCCCTCTCATTGGTCCCTTGGCCCGCCCGCCCCCGCACACCTCTCATTGGCCTCACACACTCACACCACCCCCTTGGCCCGCCCCCCACACCTCTCATTGGCCTGAGGCGGAGTGACGGGCCAAAGGTCCAAAAAAATAAATAAAACACACACCACACACCACACACCACACACCACACACCACACACCACACACCACACACCACACACACACACACCACACACACACACACACACACACACCTCTCTCCCCGCTCCAAATCACCTCTCTCCCCCC